>CM036580.1:4562866-4599490 GCA_020745775.1 Theristicus caerulescens
ATGTGCGTATAGACGTACGTACGGCCGTGTATAGATCTGTACGGGGACGTATATGTGCGCATACACGTACGTACGGCCGTGTATAGATCTGTATGGGGAACGTATATGTGCGTATAGACGTACGTACGGCCGTGTATAGATCTGTACGGGGACGTATATGTGCGTATAGACGTACGTACGGCCGTGTATAGATCTGTACGGGGACGTATATGTGCGTATAGACGTACGTACGGCCGTGTATAGATCTGTACGGGGACGTATATGTGCGTATAGACGTACGTACGGCCGTGTATAGATCTGTACGGGGACGTATATGTGCGCATACACGTACGTACGGCCGTGTATAGAATCTGTACGGGGACTATATGTGCGCATACACGTACGTACGGCCGTGTATAGATCTGTACGGGGACGTATATGTGCGCATACACGTACGTACGGCCGTGTATAGATCTGTACGGGGACGTATATGTGCGTATAGACGTACGTACGGCCGTGTATAGATCTGTACGGGGACGTATATGTGCGTATAGACGTACGTACGGCCGTGTATAGATCTGTACGGGGACGTATATGTGCGTATAGACGTACGTACGGCCGTGTATAGATCTGTATGGGGACGTATATGTGCGTATACACGTACGTACGGCCGTGTATAGATCTGTACGGGGACGTATATGTGCGCATACACGTACGTACGGCCGTGTATAGATCTGTATGGGGACGTATATGTGCGTATAGACGTACGTACGGCCGTGTATAGATCTGTACGGGGACGTATATGTGCGTATAGACGTACGTACGGCCGTGTATAGATCTGTACGGGGACGTATATGTGCGCATACACGTACGTACGGCCGTGTATAGATCTGTACGGGGACGTATATGTGCGTATAGACGTACGTACGGCCGTGTATAGATCTGTACGGGGGACGTATATGTGCGTATAGACGTACGTTACGGCCGTGTATAGATCTGTACGGGGACGTATATGTGCGCATACACGTACGTACGGCCGTGTATAGATCTGTACGGGGACGTATATGTGCGTATAGACGTACGTACGGCCGTGTATAGATCTGTACGGGGACGTATATGTGCGCATACACGTACGTACGGCCGTGTATAGATCTGTACGGGGACGTATATGTGCGTATAGACGTACGTACGGCTGTGTATAGATCTGTACGGGGACGTATATGTGCGTATAGACGTACGTACGGCCGTGTATAGATCTGTACGGGGACGTATATGTGCGTATAGACGTACGTACGGCCGTGTATAGATCTGTACGGGGACGTATATGTGCGTATACACGTACGTACGGCCGTGTATAGATCTGTACGGGGACGTATATGTGCGTATACACGTACGTACGGCCGTGTATAGATCTGTATGGGGACGTATATGTGCGCATACACGTACGTACGGCCGTGTATAGATCTGTACGGGGACGTATATGTGCGCATACACGTACGTACGGCCGTGTATAGATCTGTACGGGGACGTATATGTGCGCATACACGTACGTACGGCCGTGTATAGATCTGTATGGGGACGTATATGTGCGTATAGACGTACGTACGGCCGTGTATAGATCTGTACGGGGACGTATATGTGCGTATAGACGTACGTACGGCCGTGTATAGATCTGTACGGGGACGTATATGTGCGCATACACGTACGTACGGCCGTGTATAGATCTGTACGGGGACGTATATGTGCGTATAGACGTACGTACGGCCGTGTATAGATCTGTATGGGGACGTATATGTGCGCATACACGTACGTACGGCCGTGTATAGATCTGTATGGGGACGTATATGTGCGTATAGACGTACGTACGGCCGTGTATAGATCTGTATGGGGACGTATATGTGCGTATAGACGTACGTACGGCCGTGTATAGATCTGTACGGGGACGTATATGTGCGTATACACGTACGTACGGCCGTGTATAGATCTGCATGGGGACGTATATGTGCGTATAGACGTACGTACGGCCGTGTATAGATCTGTATGGGGACGTATATGTGCGTATAGACGTACGTACGGCCGTGTATAGATCTGTACGGGGACGTATATGTGCGTATAGACGTACGTACGGCCGGGTATAGATCTGTACGGGGACGTATATGTGCGTATAGACGTACGTACGGCCGTGTATAGATCTGTATGGGGACGTATATGTGCGCATACACGTACGTACGGCCGTGTATAGATCTGTACGGGGACGTATATGTGCGTATAGACGTACGTACGGCCGTGTATAGATCTGTACGGGGACGTATATGTGCGTATAGACGTACGTACGGCCGTGTATAGATCTGTACGGGGACGTATATGTGCGTATAGATGTGCGTACGGCCGTGTATAGATCTGTACGGGGACGTATATGTGCGTATAGACGTACGTACGGCCGTGTATAGATCTGTACGGGGACGTATATGTGCGCATACACGTACGTACGGCCGTGTATAGATCTGTACGGGGACGTATATGTGCGTATACACGTACGTACGGCCGTGTATAGATCTGTATGGGGACGTATATGTGCGCATACACGTACGTACGGCCGTGTATAGATCTGTACGGGGACGTATATGTGTGTATACAGGTGCATATACATTGTACACATACATATGTGTATATGTGCATGTATATATGTGCATACAGGTGTGTATATGTGTGTATATAGGTGTATAGGCGTGCATATGTGCATATACATATCTGCCTATATACATATATGTATATACATCTCTGTATGCCCCTATATTCACGCCCTAGGGGGGTGTATGTATATGTGCGTGTACGTATACGTGCTTGTGTGTCAATGGGTGCCTATACGCGCCCCTGCATGCACACCCCAAGGGGTGTCTGTGCCTATGCGCCTGTATATACATATCTATAGGCGCCTATAGGTGTCTATAGGCGCCTATAGGCCCCATTTCGGCCTCCAGCAGCCTCCTCGCCCCCCTGCCCCTCCCCCGCCCCCCGAGCACCCCCAAACCCCGCTAAAGACCTAAATTTCCCCGGGGGGGGGGGGAGGGGAAGGAGCTTTATAAACGGGGTCGACTCGGTTTAACGGGGTTTAAAGGAGGCAGCCGCCATCTTGAGGCGCGGCGGCGGCGCCGTAAAACAAGATGGCGGCGCCCACTCGGCACTCCGCCACCGCCCTTTCCTCGCCTCATCTTGAGGAGGAGCGGGGCCAGGCGGAGCGTGGCGGCTTATTCCTCACCGGGATTCGCCTCCGCGCCCGGCTGGAGGCCACCGGGAACCGGGCGAGCCGCGGAGACGGCGGGCGGCGGCGGGGAGCTGGGGGCCGCCATGGCGTACGGCAAAAAGAGGAGGGCGGGGCGCTTGGTGGGCACTTCCGGTTCCGGGTGCGGCGTGCGTAACGGGGCGGGGGGGGGGAACGTGGAGCCGCTGTGGCGGAGCGGGAGGTAAACACAGGCCGCGGCCCCGCCTTGGGGGGGGGGACAGGGGTGGGGGGAGCTTTGGGGGGGTCAAGGGGGTTGGGGGGGGTGTGGGAGCGGGGGGGGGGCGTTATAGGGGGGCGTAGGGGGGATATGGGGGGGACAGTGCGGTGGGGGGGGGCAACAGAGGGATATAGGGGTTATTGGAGGGGTGGGGGGCGTTATAGGGATGGGGGGGCATTGGGGGGGCCACTGGAGGGATGGGGGGGGGGCATTGGGGGCATATGGGGGGCGTTATAGGGATGGGGGGGGCACTGGAGGGATGGGGGGGCATTGGGGGCATATGGGGGGCGTTATAGGGGTGGGGGGGCATTGGGGGGCCACTGGAGGGATGTGGGGGGGCATTGGTTGGATATAGGGGGCATATGGGGGGCGTTATAGGGGTGGGGGGGCATTGGGGGGGCACTGGAGGGATGGGGGGGCATTGGTTGGATATAGGGGGCATTGGGGGGGCGTTATGGGGTGGGGGGGCATTGGGGGGCACTGGAGGGATGGGGGGGGCATTGGTTGGATATAGGGGGCATTGGGGGGGCGTTATGGGGTGGGGGGGCATTGGGGGGGCACTGGGAGGGATTGGGGGGGCACTGGAGGGATGGGGGGGGCATTGGTTGGATATAGGGGGCATTGGGGGGCGTTATAGGGGTGGGGGGCATTGGGGGGATATGGGGGGCATTATAGGGATTTGGGGGGCCACTGGAGGGATGTGGGGGGGGCATTGGGGGGGGCTGTGAGGGCAGCGCAGTGGTGGGGGGCATTTGGGGGGGGCCCTTGGCAGATATAGGGGTCATTGGAGGGGTGGGGGGGCATCGGAGGGATACGGGGGGCAACGCAGTGGTGGGTTGGGGGGGGCAAATAAGGTTTTTGGGGTGCAGTGCGTTGGGGGGGGCACTGGAGGGGTGTAGGGAGAGGGAATTGGGGGGGGGGCTGACCTTTTCCCGGTTGTTTTCCAGCCCCCCCATCCTATTTCGGCCGATCCGGATCCCAAGTCATCGTCCCCGAGGGGGGGGTGTCTCTGCCGGGGGTGGGGGTCTGCCCCCGCCCCCCTCCACCCCCCCCAAATTTGGCTCACCCCCACAATGAAATAGGGCCCCTTGCTCCGCGCGGGGTGGGCTGGCGCTGAATGGCCCCCCCGCTAAGATGCTGGCCCCCCCCTGAAACGAAGCGGACCCCGAGGTCGCCCGGATTGGGGGGGATCCCGCCATGGGGGACGCGGAGGAGAGGTTGGCTTGGGGGACAAACGGAGGGGACGGACGTCGGACGCCTCCCGGGCAGCTGGGGGGCTCCCCGGGGGCGGATGAGGACGAGGCGGGGGCGGCCGGTTCGGGGGGGACGTGCGACGGCGAGGACCCCGGGACACCCCCAAAAGTGGTAGGAGAGGAGGAGGAGGAGGAGGAGGAAGAGCTGGACCCCCGGATACAGGTGAGGGGGGGGTGGGAAGGGTCTTTTTCCCAGTTCCCCACGTTTATTTTTGGGGGGGGGGGGGTGGGTGCAGGGGATTTGGGGGTTGCGTTTCTCCTCCCTCACCCCGCCCTTGGCTTCTCCCTTCCCCAGGAGGAGCTGGAGCATCTCAACCAGGCCAACGAGGAGATCAACCGGGTGGAGCTCCAGCTGGACGTGAGCTGCTCCCAGTCCCTAACTGGTCCCCCAGTCCTTAACTGGTTCCCCAGTACTCGTCCCCCAGTCCTTAGCCGGTCCCCCAGTCCTTGTTCCCAGCCCTTAACTGGGTCCCTCAGCCTTTAACTGGTCCCCCAGCCCTTGTTCCCAGCCCTTAACTAGTCTCCCCGGTCTTTAACTGGTCCCGCCAGTCCCTAACTGGTCCCCCAATCCTTAACTGGTTCCCCAGTACTCGTCCCCCAGCCCTTAGCTGGTCCCCCAGTCCTTGTTCCCCAGCCCTTAACTGGTCCCCCAGTCCTTGTTCCCCAGCCTTTAACCAGTCCCTCAGTCCTTGTTCCCAGCCCTTAACTGGTCCCCCCAGCCCTTAACTGGGGCCCCCGCCCTTGTTCCCAGCCCTTAACTGGGGCCCCCGCCCTTGTTCCCAGCCCTTAACTGGGTCCCCCAGTCCTTGTTCCCAGCCCTTAACTGGGTCCCTCAGCCTTTAACTGGTCCCCCAGCCCTTGTTCCCAGCCCTTAGCTGGTGCCCCAGTCCTTGTTCCCCAGCCCTTAACTGGTCCCCTAGTCCTTGTTCCCCAGCCCTTAACTGGTCCCCTAGTCCTTGTTCCCCAGCCCTTAACTGGTCCCCTAGTCCTTGTTCCCCAGCCCTTAACTGGTCCCCCAGTCCTTGTTCCCCAGCCCTTAACTGGTCCCCTAGTCCTTGTTCCCCAGCCCTTAACTGGTCCCCTAGTCCTTGTTCCCCAGCCCTTAACTGGTCCCCTAGTCCTTGTTCCCCAGCCCTTAACTGGTCCCCTAGTCCTTGTTCCCCAGCCCTTAACTGGTCCCCTAGTCCTTGTTCCCCAGCCTTTAACCAGTCCCTCAGTCCTTGTTCCCAGCCCTTAACTGGTCCCCCCAGCCCTTAACTGGGGCCCCAGCCCTTGTTCCCCAGCCCTTAACTGGGTCCCCCAGCCCTTGTTCCCCAGCCCTTAACTGGGTCCCCCAGCCCTTGTTCCCCAGCCCTTAACTGGGTCCCCCAGCCCTTGTTCCCAGCCCTTAACTGGGTCCCCAGTCGTTGTTCCCCAGCCCTTAACTGGTGCCCCCAGTCGTTGTTCCCCAGCCCTTAACTGGGGCCCCAGCCCTTGTTCCCAGCCCTTAACCGGTCCCCCCCCCAGCCCTTAACTGGTCCCCCCAGCCCTTGTTCCCAGCCCTTAACTGGTCCCCCTAGCCCTTAACTGGTGCCCCAGCCCTTGTTCCCAGCCCTTAACTGGGTCCCCCCCAGCCCTTAACTGGGTCCCCCCCAGCCCTTAACTGGGTCCCCCCCGCCCTTAACTGGGTCCCCAGTCCTTGTTCCCAGCCCTTAACTGGTCCCCCCAGCCCTTGTTCCCAGCCCTTAACCGGTCCCCTCATGCTGGTCCCTGCTGGTTTGGGGCCTGGTGGGCCGCCACCCGCTGCCGAGGGCTCTCCCTGGGCGCGCCGGGGGACAGGAGGCCGCGGGGACGCGACGTCCTTTGCTCCTCGCCCCCAGGAAGCCCGCACCGCCTATCGCCGCATCCTTTCCGAATCGGCCAGGAAGCTCAACGCCCAAGGCTCCCAGTTGGGCAACTGCATCGAGAAAGCTCGGCCCTACTACGAAGCCCGACGCCTCGCCAAGGAGGTACCGACGTCCCCGCGGGGGTGCCGAAGAAAGGGTGGGGGGTCTTCTTCTCCCTCCCCCGGTGTTGTAACCCCGTCCCCGCTCGCCGGCGCAGGCCCAGCAGGAGACGCAGAAAGCGGCGTTGCGGTACGAGCGAGCCGTCAGCATGCACAACGCCGCTCGCGAGATGGTTTTCGTGGCGGAGCAAGGGGTCATGGCCGACAAGAACCGCTTGGATCCCACCTGGCAGGAGATGCTCAACCACGCTACGTGCAAAGTAACGGGGAGGTTCTTCAGCCCCGGGAGGGGTGGGATGGGGCCTGGAGGTTGGGGGGGGATGGGGACGGGGGGAACCCCGCTTCTGAAGGGGTTTTGGGGCGTCCTCAGGTCAACGAGGCGGAGGAGGAGCGGCTGCGGAGCGAGCGGGAGCACCAGCGCGTGACCCAGTTGTGTCAGCAAGCCGAGGCCAAGGTCCAAGCCCTCCAGAAGTCCCTCAAGCGCGTCATCGTTAAGAGCAAGCCTTATTTCGAGCTTAAAGCCCAGTTCAACCAGATCCTCGAGGTACTGGGGTGGGGTGGGGGGGCAGACACGGCTCCTCGGGGCCCCTCGGGCTGGTGAGGGCCAGGGGGGTCCCGTTTTGGGGAGGATCCTGCTGCTTTCTGCCAATTTTGGGGGGAGAAAAGGAGGCTGGGGGGCGTCTGCCCCACATTTTGGGAAGGGCCGTTGGTGGCCCCGCGTTTTGGGAAGGGCCGTTGGTGGCCCAACTCCATCTCCCGCCCTCCCGCAGGAGCACAAGGCCAAGGTGACGGCGCTGGAGCGGTTGGTGTCGCAAGCCAAAACGCGTTATTCGGTGGCCCTGCGTAACCTGGAGCAGATCAGCGAACAGATCCACGCTCGCCGTCTCCAACGCCTCATTGTCCGGCGAGCTTCGCCGGTGGGAGCCGAAGCCAGTCCCCAACACGCCGGTACCGAGGTGGGGGTGACAGGAGGGACACATTTGGGGGCCGAGTGTCCCCCAGCCGACACCCTTTCGGTGCTCAGCCTTCAAACCATCGCCTCCGACCTGCAGAAGTTCGACTCGGTCGAACATTTATTGGGTTTGTCGGACGCTACCAGCCTCAACAGCGACGAGCTGGAGGAACGGGAGCAACGCCGGGGCGGGCAGGGGCATTTCAAACATCACCGAAGCATCAGCCTTTAGCCCCCGTCCCCCCCCCGTAGCGTCTCCTCCCCCCTGGGGACCCCCGAAAAGACGGAGCGGGGTCGCGGGGCGCTGCCGTTATCTCCCGCAGAGGCCGCGGGAGCTGACGGGGCGCCGCTTGGAAGCCCCTTGTTGACAACGGCGACGCCATCGGGGGGGCCAAAATTTGGGGGGTTGTTGGGGTTCGCCCCTCCGAATTCGGGGGATGAAGTCGGGGGAGCCCCCCCGCGTGGCCGGCGGTGGGCTACTGAGTTGCGCTGCCCCGTTGGGCGTTGGCGGCGAGCGGCTGGGTGGGCGAAGCCGCGAACGAAGCCGCTCGGTCGCGGCTCCTCGCCGCACCCCTAAAACGCTCGGGCGGGGCGGCCTTGCCCATCCCCCCTCCGTTCACCGCAGCCCCCCCCCCAAATTTCAGCCGGTTTTTTGGGGTTCTTTTCCCCCTTTTCCAGCAAATTGCACTAATGGGGGGGGGGGGGGACCCCGCAGCCGTTTCGGGGCTGCGCCGGGGCTGTGATGAGAACCGCGCCGGTTCGAGGCAGCCCCGGGATCGGTTGGGGTGTATTTTCCGCTGAGTAAAACTCATTCCCCCCTCAACATTGCTTTTATTTCCTCGGTTGTACCCCAAAAATCCCCCCGCCACGACGATATTCCGGTATTTGGGGGGCGGGGGGAGCCTCGAGGGGGGGTAGCGGCTTTGGGAACGGCGGCGTTGCAACCCTGCGGCGGCGATTTTGCTTCCTGAGGTTTTAAAAATCCATCACGGGGCCGGGGGGGAATCGCCAAAACCCCAAACCAATAGCCCCAAATATTATTAACATAAATAAATATCGCTATTATTAATAATTATATTAATATTCACGCTCTAAATTCACCTGAAAAAATGATTTTTAAATATCTGAATTTTAAAAATGGTTTTTAAATATCTGAATTCCCTTTTCATTCCCCCCCAGGTTGATTTTAAGCGGTTTAATTTGCCCATTTATTTGATTTTTTTTCCTTAAATAGGGATTTCCTTCGGGCTGGGCTTGCGTTTTGGGGTGACATCAGGCTTTTTTGGGGGTGTAAGGTGCCGCTCCTGCTCTGCCCCGTGGGTTTTACCCGGTGTCTCAAGAAATAGGAAATTTGGGGGGCAATAGGGGAAAATGAGGGGGTTCAGCGCCTGGATTTTGCGTGGGGGCTCAGGGGACCCCAGATTTGGGGGTCCCTGGGGTTTGTGGCTGGGGAGGGAGGAAGCTGGTGGCACCCCAAGGATTTGGGGGTCCCATTGCTGCCCCCCCACCCCAAAATATGGTGGGGTAGGGTGCCCATCACCCCAAGGATTTGGGGGTCCCACTGCTGGCACCCCAAGGGATTTGGGGGTCCCACTGCTGCCCCCCACCCCAAAACAGGGGTGGGGTGGCTGTGGGTGCCCGCTCACAGCACCCCAAGGGATTTGGGGGTCCCATTGCTGCCCCCCACCCCAAAACAGGGGTGGGGTGGCTGGGGGTGCCCGCTCACAGCACCCCAAGGATTTGGGGGTCCCACTGCTGCCCCCCACCCAAAAACAGGGGTGGGGTGGCTGGGGGTGCCTGCTCACAGCACCCCAAGGGATTTGGGGGTCCCATTGCTGCCCCGCACCCCAAAACAGGGGTGGGGTGGCTGGGGGTGCCCGCTCACAGCACCCCAAGGGATTTGGGGGTCCCATTGCTGCCCCGCACCCCAAAACAGGGGTGGGGTGGCTGGGGGTCCCTGCTCACAGCACCCCAAGGGATTTGGGGGTCCCATTGCTGGCACCCCAAGGATTTGGGGGTCCCATTGCTGCCCCCCACCCCAAAACAGGGGTGGGGTGGCTGGGGGTGCCCACTCACAGCACCCCAAGGGATTTGGGGGTCCCACTGCTGCCCCCCACCCCAAAACAGGGGTGGGGTGGCTGGGGGTCCCTGCTCACAGCACCCCAAGGGATTTGGGGGTCCCACTGCTGCCCCCCACCCCAAAACAGGGGTGGGGTGGCTGGGGGTGCCCGCTCACAGCACCCCAAGGATTTGGGGGTCCCACTGCTGCCCCCCACCCCAAAACAGGGGTGGGGTGGCTGGGGGTCCCTGCTCACAGCACCCCAAGGGATTTGGGGGTCCCATTGCTGGCACCCCAAGGATTTGGGGGTCCCATTGCTGCCCCCCACCCCAAAACAGGGGTGGGGTGGCTGGGGGTGCCCACTCACAGCACCCCAAGGGATTTGGGGGTCCCACTGCTGCCCCCCACCCCAAAACAGGGGTGGGGTGGCTGGGGGTCCCTGCTCACAGCACCCCAAGGGATTTGGGGGTCCCATTGCTGGCACCCCAAGGATTTGGGGGTCCCATTGCTGCCCCCCACCCCAAAACAGGGGTGGGGTGGCTGGGGGTGCCCACTCACAGCACCCCAAGGGATTTGGGGGTCCCACTGCTGCCCCCCACCCCAAAACAGGGGTGGGGTGGCTGGGGGTGCCCGCTCACAGCACCCCAAGGATTTGGGGGTCCCACTGCTGGCACCCCAAGGATTTGGGGGTCCCACTGCTGGCCCCCCACCCCAAAACACGTCATGGGAGAGCACCCAGGACGACGCCACCGAGCCGACCACATCCCGAAGTCACAATGTATTTGCTCCCTCCATCCAGGTACATTTTGGGGGTCACCCCCCCTTTTTGGGGGTCCCTCCTCCTTTTTTGGGAGTTAGTCCTCCTTTTCTTGGGGTAAGTCCTCCTTTTTTTGGGGTCACCCCCTCCTTTTTTTGGGGGTCCCTCCTCCTTTTCTGGGGGTCCCTCCTCCTTTTTTTGGGGTCCCTCCTCCTTTTTTGGGGGTCAATCCTCCATCTCTTGGGGTCCCTCCTCCTTTTTTGGGGGTCCCTCCTCCTTTTTTGGGGGTCCCTCCTCCTTTTTTGGGGGGGTCCCTCCTCCTTTTCTTGGGGTCCCTCCTCCTTTTTTGGGGGGGTCCCTCCTCCTTTTTTGGGGTCCCTCCTCCTTTTTTGGGGGTCCCTCCTCCTTTTTTGGGGGGGTCCCTCCTCCTTTTCTTGGGGTCCCTCCTCCTTTTCTTGGGGTCCCTCCTCCTTTTTTGGGGGTCCCTCCTCCTTTTTTGGGGGGTCCCTCCTCCTTTTTTGGGGGTCCCTCCTCCTTTTCTTGGGGTCCCTCCTCCTTTTTTGGGGTCCCTCCTCCTTTTTTGGCAGGGTGACCCGAGAGTTGGGATGAGGGCAGGGAGGGATGGGGGGATCTGGGGGGATTTGGGGAGGGATGGGGGGATCTGGGGGGGATTTGGGGGGATTTGGGGAGGGATTTGGGGGGGATTTGGGGAGGGATGGGGGGATTTGGTGGGGATTGGGGGAGGGATGGGGGGATTTGGGGGGGATTTGGGGGGGATTTGGGGTGGGATGGGGGGGATTTGGGGGGGATTTGGGGAGGGATGGGGGGATTTGGGGGGGATTGGGGGAGGGATGGGGGATTTGGGGGGGATTTGGGGAGGGATGGGGGATTTGGGGGGGATTTGGGGGGGATGGGGGATTTGGGGGGGGATTTGGGGGGGGATGGGGGGATTTGGGGGGGATTTGGGGGGGATTTGGGGTGGGATGGGGGATTTGGGGGGGGATTTGGGGGGGATTTGGGGGGGGATGGGGGATTTGGGGAGGGATGGGGGGATTTGGGGGGGATTTGGGGGGGATGGGGGGATTTGGGGTGGATTTGGGGGGATTTGGGGTGGGATGGGGGATTTGGGGGGGATTTGGGGAGGGATGGGGGGATTTGGGGGGATGGGGGGATTTGGGGATTTGGGGTGGGATGGGGGATTTGGGGGGATTTGGGGGGGATTTGGGGAGGGATGGGGGGATTTGGGGGGATTTGGGGGGATTTGGGGGGATGGGGGGATCTGGGGGGGATTTGGGGAGGGATGGGGGATTTAGGGGGATTTGGGGGGGGATTTGGGGGGGATTGGGGGCGGGATGAGGGGGATTTGGGGCGGGATGGGGGGGATTTGGGAAGGTGGAGAGGGATGGGGACAGTTGGGATGGACCTGCTCACCCGGCGAGGCCGATGCCTCGTGGTTCTGCATGGCCGGCGAAACCCCGTCCTCCTCCAGCCCCAAACCAGCCAACGCCTCCGTCGGTCCCTGCGATCCCCAAACCCCAGAGGGATCCCGGGATGGGCGGGAGGACGCGAGGTCCCTCGGGGGGTCCCCGTTCAGACCCTGGAGGGATAAAGGCAGTTGTGCGTTAGCCGGGTGCGATGGTTAAAAGGGCAAAGCATCCTGGGAGGGCTTGGGAGCCGTTTCACCGGTTCCTAAAGCATCCCTGGGACCGGGAAAAGCATCCCTGGGACCGGGAAAAGCATCCCAGGGACCGGGAAAAGCATCCCTGGGACTGGGAAAAGCATCCCAGGGACCGAACTGAGCATCCTGGGACTGGGAAAAGCATCCCTGGGACCGAACTGAGCATCCCAGGACTGGGAAAAGCATCTCTAGGATCAAACTGAGCATCCCGGGACCGGGAAAAGCATTCCTGGGACTGAACTGAGCATCCTGGGACTGGGAAAAGCATCCCTGGGACCGAACTGAGCATCCCGGGACCGGGAAAAGCATCCCTGGGACTGAACTGAGCATCCTGGGACCGGGAAAAGCATCCCTGGGACCGAACTGAGCATCCTGGGACTGGGAAAAGCATCCCAGGGACCGAACTGAGCATCCCGGGACTGGGAAAAGCATCCCTGGGACCGAACTGAGCATCCCAGGGACCGGGAAAAGCATCCCAGGGACCAAACTGAGCATCCCAGGACTGGTAAAAGCATCCCTGGGACCGAACCAAGCATCCCAGGGACCGAACTGAGCATCCTGGGACTGGGAAAAGCATCCCAGGGACCGAACTGAGCATCCCAGGGACTGGGAAAAGCATCCCTGGGACTGAACTGAGCATCCTGGGACTGGGAAAAGCATCCCTAGGACTGAACTGAGCATCCCGGGACTGGGAAAAGCATCTCTAGGATCAAACTGAGCATCCCAGGGACCGGGAAAAGCATCCCTGGGACCGAACTGAGCATCCCGGGACTGGGAAAAGCATCCCTGGGACCGAACTGAGCATCCTGGGACCGGGAAAAGCATCCCTGGGACTGAACTGAGCATCCCAGGACTGGGAAAAGCATCCCTGGGACCGAACTGAGCATCCCGGGACTGGGAAAAGCATCCCTAGGACTGGGAAAAGCATCCCTAGGACCAGGAAAAGCATCTCCAGGAGCAGGTAAGAGCATCCCCGGCCCAAACCCGAGCATCCCTGGTACCCAGTGGGGCATCATCCAGGACTGAGCCGAGCATCCCTAGGACCGGGAAAAGCATCCCTAGGACCGGGAAAAGCATCCCTAGGACCGGGAAAAGCATCCCCAGGACCGGGTAAGAGCATGCCCGAACCCAAGCATCCCCGGTACCCAGTGGGGCATCTCCAGGACTGAGCCGAGCATCCCCAGGACCGGGAAAAGCATCCCCAGGACCGGGAAAAGCATCCCCAGGACCGGGAAAAGCATCTCCGGGACCGGGTAAGAGCATCCCTGGCCCAAACCCGAGCACCCCCGGTACCCAGCGGCGCATCCCCGGTACCCAGCGGGGCATCCCCGGGGCCGGGCGGAGCCTCCCCGGGGCCGCCCCCGTCCTTCCCCCGGTACCTGCGGGCTCCGACCTCCCCCTCCGCTTCCTCCGGCTTGGGGCAGCCCTTTCCTGTGTCCTTCCACACCGAACCGGCCTGCAACAGGCTCCGGGAACCGGGAGATTCAGCGGGAAAAGGGGGGATCCAGGCATCCGGCTGCCTCCCCCCAGCATCCCCGGGGGGTGGAGGGGGGGGGGTGGGGGGGTCTCCCCATTTTTCCATGGAAATGGCTAATTTCCTGCGGGAATTAGGGCAGATTATTTGGGGAGATGGTTAATAAATAAGAGCAAAATGTGGGGGGGGGGGTGAAGCTGGTCCCCAAAGGCTGGGGGACCCCCACCCCCACCCCAAGAAACCCTTGAGTTCCACCGAATCCTGGAAAAAAGTGGGAAATTATGAAGCTCCTTTTAATTTTTCCCCTTTTTCCTTTGAAATCCAGACACAAATCGGAACAAACCCATGAACTTTTGCTTAAACCTTAAAAACTAAGCTTATTTTTTGAGCGCTGCCCTCCTGCGAGGAGTTGGACGCGATGATCCTTATGGGTCCCTTCCAACTTGAGCTATTCCATGATGGAAGAAGGTTGGAAGAGGCTTCTTGGAGCTGCTCCACCCTTGGAGATGGGTCTAGAAGACCTTGCTTGAGCCAGATGGTTGGTGCGGTCATCTCCAGGTCTTGGATCCAAACCTCCATCCATTGGGAACGCGCCGAGGCTTGGTGGGACGCTTTGGGATCCCGCGTCGGCACGTTTGTCCTTGCGGGTGACGGGACCACGGATGGTGAAGAGGATGGAGGTGGTGAGAAGATGGAGACGCGCCAAAGAGGTCCCGGGATGGGACAACGTGGGCGAGAAGGCCTACGCTTGCCCCGAGTGCGGGAAGAGCTTCAATGATAGCTCCAACCTCATCACCCACCAGCGTATCCACACCGGGGAGAAGCCCTACCGGTGCCCCGAGTGCGGGAAGGGTCTTGGACGCCGCTCGCATCTCCACCGGCACCAGAGGACCCACCCGGCGGAGAAGCCCTTCACCTGCTTGAGCTTCGGTGAGAGCTCCTCCCTCATCCGGCACCAGCGGGTCCATACCTGAACCCGTTTTGGGGTGGGAAGAGGAGCTCCAGCTTTCCCACCAAGGATGGAGGAAGCGGGTGACATCTTGCCCAGGTTGATGGTGGTGGGTGTCAGGCAGCAGCACCCCACAGATCACCCCGAAATTGGGCAGGGAGAAGGAGCTCAGTGGGGTTTTTGGGTTGGTGCTCAAGCCCAAGAGGCGTGGGGCAAGGCTGATTTATTCCTTAGGGTGTTTCCACCTGGAGATCCACCAGGATGGGTGGGAGAAATAAAGGCCAGGTGGGCCTTCCAGGCTCTCTAAGCCTTTGGGTCCTCAAAGTCCTGGGTGATGGCCATCAAGGTGAGGTGTCCCCGCGTCCCGGGCGGTGGTGGCAGGCCCGCGGGGTGAGATCACCCAGTTTTGGAGCTGTTGGGAGGAGCCGGCTGCAGATCCCAGGGGTGCAAGGGGCCACCCCGCACGCACGAAGGCACCGCACGATGTGCGCTAGAGCTCTACGTCTTCTCCTGGCGCAGGGGATGGTCCTTCCCTCGGCGAGAGGGTCCCCACCGCTGGCATGGGAGGATGCGTCTCAGCTCTACGGGGCGGCCCATGTGTTGTAAGGCCTGGTGGGCTCTATCCATGAGATCAGTTGGGACACAGAAGGTCCCAAGTCAGGGGGAATCTTGTCACAGCTCCTTGTTGGGAGGGTTTGGTGGAGCCAAAACCTTGATGGAGCCCAAAAAACCTTTGGTGGAGCCCAAAAAAGCTTGGATGGAGCCCAAAAAAAGCTTGGATGGAGCCCAAAAAGCTTGGATGGAGCCCAAAAAAGCTTGGATGGAGCCCAAAAAGCTTGATGGAGCCCAAAAAAGCTTTGATGGAGCCCAAAAAGCTTGGATGGAGCCCAAAAAAGCTTGGATGGAGCCCAAAAAAGCTTGGATGGAGCCCAAAAAGCTTGGATGGAGCCCCAAAAAGCTTGGATGGAGCCCCAAAAAGCTTGGATGGAGCCCCAAAAACTTTGATGGAGCCCCAAAAAGCTTGGATGGAGCCCAAAAAGCTTGGATGGAGCCCCAAAAAGCTTGGATGGAGCCCCAAAAAGCTTGGATGGAGCCCAAAAAGCTTGGATGGAGCCCGAAAAAGCTTGATGGAGCCCAAAAAAGCTTGGATGGAGCCCAAAAAGCTTGGATGGAGCCCCAAAAAGCTTGGATGGAGCCCCAAAAAGCTTGGATGGAGCCCAAAAAGCTTGGATGGAGCCCAAAAAGCTTGGATGGAGCCCCAAAAAGCTTTGATGGAGCCCAAACCTTTGATGGTGGCCAACCTTTAATGGAGCCCAGACCATGGTGGAGCCCAACCCCGTTGACGGAGCCCAACCCCGTTGACGGAGCCCAACCCTTCGACGGAGCCCAACCCTTCGACGGAGCCCAACTCTTCTTCATGATGCTGGACGAGACGGGGAGGGAGAAGATGCTCCAGGAGCAGCGCGGATGTCCCGTTCACACGGATGCTGGGTTGTTTGGAGAGTCTGCAGCTTGTATCTGACTTCCTAGAGCTGTAAGGACCAAAGGGACCAGCTCCTCTTGGCGTCACGTGGAGAAACCCAAGACGGGAGCAACGCCTGCAGCTGCTCCCGGGCGCGACTCTTCCCCTCGGCACGGCTTTACCTCGCCGGCTATTTTAGGCGGTCGGCGGAGCGCGTGTGAAACCTTGGGGCGCGGGAGGACGGTGCAGGCAAATCCTTGCCGTGCCAGAAATGCCTCCGCGGCGCTCGCTCCCGCGGAGGGCGCGGGACACGGCCGCTTTATCCTTTTACCATTCTCTGCGGCCGTTTTCTTGCCAGGTTTTTAAGCTCGTCTGCTTGTACCCATCAGATTTTTCAAATCTTTTTTTGTCGTAATGAAAAAAATAAGGCTTTTTTTTCTAGATATTGGCTATTCATTCAAAGAAGAGCCACCTCCTTTTGCTCACTGATCTCCTTTCATGCTCTGCTATGGAGGAAGCATCTCGTGGTTTGATCTTGCTCCTCCATACCCCTTTTCATCCTCTTTTTTCCTAGATTAAGACTTCAGATTTCTTCCGTTTTGTTCCGGTTTTATAATTATCCCGTAGCACGGCCACCGCAATTACCCTGTAACTTTATTTCCAGCATTAAAAAAAAAATTCCTACACCTTTTAATGCCTTTTTTAAGACACTTACTCATGAAAACCTTTCCCAAATTAAAGGAGGAATATACACATATTCTACGCAGACCCCAGCCCCGCCAGCAATTTAATTAAGACAACGGAAATTTAATATCGATCTAAAAATAAAGACCCCACCCTGTTCCCCTCCTGGCACCCTTCCCCCCGCAGATGTTGCCTCAGAGGCTTCTGCTCCAGCAGAGCCAAGTCCAGGAGGGCTCGGGGCAGGGGGGTCCCTGGGTTGGACCCCCAAAATGGGGTTGTGCCCAGGGGTCTCTGCCCCACGGCAGAGCTGTGGGGTGGGGACGGGGCTGGCAGCGGCTCCTTGTCCCCAGGGTGGGAGCAGAGGGCCCTGGGGTTGGGGGCTTGCACTTGAGGTGGGGTGCTCAGCCGTCCCCCAAGCCATGGGGTGGGAGGGGGGGCTGCTCTTCCTCCCCATTAAGTCCTCCAAGGTACCGGCGCTGCTTGCGTCCCCCCAGGGAGAGGCTTGGGAAGTGGCCAAGACCCTTTGAGATGTGCTGAACCCCTTTGGAGACACGCTGAGCTTGTGCTGAACCCCTTGGAGATGTGCTGAACCCCTTGGAGCTGTGCTGAACCCCTTGGAGATGTGCTGAGCTCCTTTGAGATGCGTTGGACCCCTCTGGAGACAACCTGAACCCCTTGGAGATGTGCTGAACCCCTTGGAGATGTGCTGAGCTCCTTTGAGATGCGTTGGACCCCTTTGGAGACAACCTGAACCCCTTGGAGATGTGCTGAGCTGCTTTGAGATGTGTTGGACCCCTTTGGAGACAACCTGACCCCCTTGGAGATGTGTTGACCCCCTTGGAGATGTGCTGAACCCCTTGGAGATGTGCTGAGCTGCTTTGAGATGTGTTGGACCCCTTTGGAGACAACCTGACCCCCTTGGAGATGTGTTGACCCCCTTGGAGATGTGCTGAACCCCTTGGAGATGTGCTGAACCCCTTGGAGGCATCCTCAACCCCTTGGAGGCATCCTGGACCCCTTGGAGGCATCCTGAACCCCTTGGAGATGTGCCGAACCCCTTGGAGGCGTCCTGGACCCCTTGGAGGCATCCTCAACCCCTTGGAGGCGTCCTGGACCCCTTGGAGATGTGCCGAACCCCTTGGAGATGTGCTGAACCCCTTGGAGGCATCCTCAGCCCCTTGGAGGCATCCTCAACCCCTTGGAGATGTGCTGAACCCCTTGGAGGCGTCCTGAACCCCTTGGAGGCATCCTCAACCCCTTGGAGGCGTCCTGAACCCCTTGGAGGCGTCCTGAACCCCTTGGAGGCATCCTCAACCCCTTGGAGACGTCCTGGACCCCTTGGAGGCATCCTGAACCCTTTGGAGGCATCCTGGACCCCTTGGAGGCATCCCGAACCCCTTGGAGATGTGCTCCAGAGCCACCCTAAAACCCCTTTTGGAGGCTGAGGGCACTAACGGTCATTAACAACCCTGACCATCGCCACTTGGGACCCCCACCGGCCCCTGCCCACGGTCCAGGGGCTCTATTTAAGCCCAGCCTTGAGGATTTTGGTCCTTCTGCAGGATTTCTGACCCACCCCATGGGCTTGCCCCTCGCTCGGGTGGGTGGGATGTGGCCATGGCTGGTGGTGCCCCTTGGGAGTCTCAGGGGGGTTTCATTTAATTTCTTCTCCTTGGGGTTCACCAGCAGATGTTTGGAGCAGCCCTAGGGACCCAACCTTCTGCTGTGGTCCAAGTAGAGGGGCCTTTTGGGGTTAAAAAGGGTGGGTTTGGTGCCACCATGCTCTTGGCTGTCCAAGTGACCACGACCCGGTGAAGGCTCAACGCTTCCCTCCATCCTGATACGTTTTTACTGGATTTATGGGAATCTCGCACTGGAAAACGCACATTTTTAACTGCAGCTGAGCTTCAGATTGGAACAACCCAACTGGAAACTCAACCAAAGGGGGAAAATCCTTGGAAAATTGGCTCTTGACACGGTTTGAAGCCCTCCGAAGCAAATGGAAGAGGAAGGACCGCTTTTCAGCCCACCAAGGGAAAGGACCGCAGCACTGCCAGGGTAGCTAGGCTCTAATTTATTACTACTCATGGAAAGAAAGCGACTCCAAAACCAAAAAAAATATTAAGACGCGAGCCGCGGTGACGAGGCGAGGCGGTCCCCGAAAGCGGACACGGAGGGGACCGTTGACAAGCAGCACAGCGACACGTCCACGCCGGTTTGGGAAGCACGGACAACACCAGAAAATAGAGAAATTTCACTTAAATCGCAGTTCGGTGCGGGGTTTTCCCCCCCAAAATACCCTCGCTGAAGCCCTTCGTGCTCTTTTCGGAGTGGCTTTTGTCCCGCGTGGCTCCGTTTGGGACCCCGCGCCCCCATGGCACGGTCGCCGTGTCCTAAAATAATTCAATTATTTGAACCGCGGGGGAGTTTCTTGACTTCGTCCCCGTCCCTCCTCTTCCTCCCCCTTCCCCGCTTTCCCTATGCAAAGTCCTGGGCTGCGCGGGATGATGGGAAGGGGGTTTCCTCGTGTCCCCCCCGCAGTGACCCCAGCCACGGAGCCCCGTGTCGAGATGACCAAGTCACCAAGCCGCATCATCTCGCCACGCCCTCGATTTTGGGTTAATTTGGCCCAAATTGGCGGCGCCTGCACGTAATTAGCAGGCTCGTTAATGGCCAATTAGCGCGAGGGCGGGGTGAGCACCAGCAACGCGCTCACGGATGCGTAATTCCTGCGTCGCCGAGGTGATGCGGAGGTAGGCTTCAAAAGCCGTCCCCGACAGCGGCTCCCGTTGACCGCCGGCCAAAATTGAGGCAAGAACGTGAGGTTTTGGGGCTCCTTCCAACAAGTTTCCCCCTCCCCCAAAATGGGGCTGGTGCGAGGCAGCTCCTTGGGGGAGCTCGGGGATCCGACGCCGGTGGGGGCGTCCGGAGGGTCCCCAAGAGAGAATTAACATCCTCGGTGACGTCGTGGTTGCGTCAGCGGTGACGTCGTGGTTGCGCCATCCGTGACGTTGTGGTTGCGCCATCCGTGACGTCGTGGTTGTGCCATTGGTGACGTCCCGGTTGTGCCACTGGTGCCGTCCCGGTCGTGGCATCCCCATTGCGCCAGCGATGGCACCCTGCTTGTGCCATCGGTGCCGTCCCAGTTGCGCCTTCAGTGACATCATGGCTGTGCCAGCAATGACATCATGGTTGTGCCATCAGTGACATCCCGGTTGTGCCATTGATGACGTCCCAGTTGAGCCATCAGTGACATCATGGTTGTGCCATTGATGACGTCCCAGTTGAGCCATCGGTGACATCGTGGTTGTGCCAGCAATGACATCATGGTTGTGCCATTGATGACGTCCCAGTTGAGCCATTGGTGACATCATGGTTATACCAGCAGTGACATCATGGTTGTGCCATCAGTGACATCCCGGTTGTGCCATTGATGACGTCCCAGTTGAGCCATCGGTGACATCGTGGTTATGCCAGCAATGACATCATGGTTGTGCCATTGATGACGTCCCAGTTGTGCCATTGATGACGTCCCAGTTGAGCCATCGGTGACATCGTGGTTATGCCAGCAATGACATCATGGTTGTGCCATTGATGACATCTCAGTTGAGCCATCGGTGACATCATGGTTGTGCCAGCAATGACATCATGGTTGTGCCATCAGTGACCTCCCGGTTACGCCAGCAGTGACGGCCTGCTTCTCCATGGGTGACGTCATGGTTGGGGCATCGGTGACATCACGGCCGTGCCATCGCTGACACCCCAGTTTGGCAGCGGGGTTGGCCGGGGAGCCGGGCAGGTCCCCAAAACACGTCGCACGGCGCCAGGGACAAGCCTCAGGAGCTGCTTAATCGGGCAAGGGGACGGCGCAGCTCCGCGTCCCGCGGCCGCGTCCCGCGTCCCGCCGGGCATCGCTCCTCCTCCGCCCTCGAGCAAACTCCCGGAGCCAATTCCAGCCACTCCGGCCATTTTTTTTGGTTATTTTTTTAATTCTTCTTTTTTTTGCCGCATCCAACGCGCCGGCAGCAATTCCCGGCGCTGCCGCATCCGACGCCGGCGCGGCTCCCGCTTCCCACGCCGCTGCCTGACGCAGGCTCCGGTACTTCCTTAGGATGCTTGGTTTTATCTTTTCCTCTCTTTTTATCACCAATTTTTTTCTATTCCATACATCCTTTGCTTTCTTTTCCTCCTTTTTCATTTTCTGTAATTTTTTCCCCATATTTTGCCATTTTTTCCTCTTTTTTTTTTGCACCTACAGTCCTACCTCTTCCTCTTGCCGATATTTTAAATTATTTTTCTTAATAAACACGACGAGTCCTTCCCATAGCCTCTCCGCACCTCTTGAATTATTTTGTTTTCGGTTGAAACTTCCCAATTCCCGAGATTTCAGCAATTCCCCGCTTTTCCAAGTCTTATTTCAGCTTTTTATCCTTTTTCGGGGAAAAAAAAAAGTCATTCTCAGCCTTAATTCTTTTTCTTCTGCATTTCTTTCCATGCTTTTATATTTTGCATGTCACCCTTTCTGTTTCTTTTAGTGTTTATTTTTTTTTAATTTTTAGAAAATGTTCTTCATTTATTTTCCCGCCCGTTCGCTCCCCCGGTAACGGGGAGAAATCGGGAAATGGGAAAAATCGGGAATTCAGGCAGCGAAAAAAGCACCGCCGCTGCCTTTTCCCGACAGTACCGAAATGCGCCGAATCCCGCTCCGGGGGACGGAGCAAAAGCAAACCTAAAAATTCAGGAAAATCGGTAATAATTAAAAAAAAACCCACCACAAACGCATGAAAGTTTTGCAAAGTCCGTGTGGAAAAGGAAAAAAAAACCCAAAATATTCTATTAAGTGCCTGAAAAATGACATCACAAAATCGCGTGGTTGCGCCCAAAAGTATTTTCTTTCCAAAAGGAAAAAAATAATAAAAAATAAAAGAAGAAAACCCCACCCGGCTCCGTTTCTGAGTAAGAGGAGCTCGGGGAGACGCCGCAGGAGACGGGGAGGTGGGAATATCCCCGAGTCCCGCGTGGCGGCTCCCGGGCGGGCAGAGGGGGATGCGGCGGCGTGGGACAACCCCCGTTTCTGCCGGTTTTCCTCCCCAAAATGCTCCGAGGTGGGAGCAGAGGGTGGTACCCGGATGGGGGCGATGACGTGGGGCCTTCATCCAATGGGGAGCAGAGGGGCAAGGTGGGAGGTGCTCGGGGGGGGCACCAATGGGAGATGCTGGGATGAGCAAGGGGGTGGGGAGTGGGGGGACTGGGATGGAGGTTGGGGTCCCAGTGTGGAGCTGGGGGGATGCCGAGGGGGGAGCACCCGGTGCCGGCAATGAGATCGTTAATTAGCCCCCAAGGCTGAACGGCTCCGGGTGGGAACAAGCCCCCGACGCCGGGGCTTTGAGGTCAACCCAGGTTGGGCGTTGGGCGAGCGGCTGGGGAGGCAGGGGAAGGATGGAGCCGGGGCTGCGGCCAGGGATGGAGGAGCTCCCTCAGCCCCAATTAGCGAGAGCGTTAATTAGCCCCCAAGGCTGAACGGCTCCGGGCGGGAACAAGCCCCCCAACTCCAGGTCTTTGAGGTCAACCCTGGTTGGGCGTTGGGCGAGCGGCTGGGGAGGCAGGGAGGAGGACGGAGCCACGCAATGAAGGGGCCTTCCCCATCCCCTAATTAGCGAGAGCGTTAATTACCCCCCAAGGCTGAACGGCTCCGGGCGGGAACAAGCCCCCCGACACTGGGTGGTTGAGGCCAACTCCCGTTGGGCGTTGGGCGAGCGGCTGGGGAGGTTGGGAGGAGGACGGAGCCACGGCCGGGGCCGGGCACCGCTCAGTTGATCAGGGAGGAGGCCTGGGCCCCCGAGGCGGGGGCCGAGGGGAAGGAGGGGTGGGGGAAGGCGCGGGCAGGGAAGGAGAGGGCCCAGGGCAGGTCCAGGGCGGGGCTGGAGAGGGAAGGGATGGGCAGGGCCGAGGGGGAGGCGGGGAAGGAGGGCAGCGAGGGGATGGGGGCCGCCGAGCCGCCCAGCGGCGGGGAGAAGGCGGCGCCGGAGAAGGCGCCGGAGGGCGGCAGGGGGCTGCCGACGGCGGCGGCGGCGCCGGCTTTGGGCTTGTCCCCGGCGTGGGTGCGTTGGTGGCGGTTGAGGTGGGAGCTCCGGCTGAAGCACTTGCCGCACTCGGGACACTTGTAGGGCTTCTCGCCGGTGTGGACGCGCTGGTGGATGGTGAGCTCGGAGCGTTGGATGAAGCTCTTGCCGCACTCGGAGCATTGGTAGGGTTTCTCGCCGAGGTGGATGCGTTGGTGCTTGATGAGGTTGGAGGAGACGCTGAAGCATTTACCGCAGACGTTGCACTTGTAGGGTTTCTCCCCGGTGTGCATCCGGCGGTGCTTGGTGAGGTCCGACTTCTGGATGAAACCCTTCCCGCAATCGGGACACTTGTAGGGCTTCTCGCCAAGGTGGGTCCGTTGATGTTTGATGAGGTTGGAGCGGACGCTGAAGCTCTTCCCGCAGTCCCCGCACTTGTAGGGCTTTTCTCCCGTATGCATCCGGCGATGCTTCACCAACGCCGAGTTTTGCCCGAAGCTCTTCCCGCATTCGGGGCAGGTGTAGGGCTTCTCCCCCGTCTGCGTCCCCTGGTGCTTGACGTTCTCCGCCCGGTAAGTGAAGCTCTTCCCACACTCGCTGCACTTATGGGTCCTCTCCGGCGCCGGTCGGGCGCGGGTTCCCCAAAGAAAGCTCTTCCCACAATCGGTGCACTTACAGGGTCGGTCACCGGTGCCGCTCAACAGCCGCCGGCGCTTGTTGGAGGCCAAGAAGCTCTTACCGCAATCGGTGCATTGGCAGGGTTGCTCGGCGCCGGCGTGGACGCGTTGGTGCCTCTCCAAGTGGGAACTCTGGGAGAAGCTCTTCCCGCAATCCCCGCAACGGTAGGGTTTCTCACCCATATGGATACGCCGATGCCGGTCAAGATGGGAGCTCCAGGCAAAGCTCTTCCCGCAATCACCGCATTGGTAGGGTTTGCCGGCAGCGTGGCTCCGTTGATGCTGCAGCAACGCGGCGTTCAAGCCGAAACCCTTCCCGCACTCCCCGCACTTGTAGGGCTTCTCGCCGGCATGAGCGCGCCGGTGCTTGGCCAACGCCGCGCTCTTGGTGAAGCCCTTCCCGCATTCACCGCACTGCAAGGGCTTCTCGGGGCTTTTGGAGCCTTCGGCACCGCGAGGAGCTGGGCAGCGACCGCAATCGGCGCAACGGCAAGCGGGTTCGCCGGCGACGGCGTGGGTACGGCGATGCCGGTCGAGGTGGGAGCTCCAACTGAAGCTCTTACCGCATTCAGGGCAGGCGTAGGGCTTTTCGCCGGTGTGGATCCGGCGATGCCGCTCCAGATGCGAATTCCAGTTGAAACCCTTCCCGCAATCCCCGCATTTGTAGGGTTTCTCCTCCAGGTGTAATTTTTGGTGCTTCACCAAACTGGCACTGGCCGGGAAACTCTTCCCGCAGACGCCGCATTGGCAAGGCGCCGCGCCGGCGCCGGCGTGCACCCGTTGATGTTGGATGAACGCCGAGCCAACGCTGAAGGTCTTGCCGCAATCGGGACACTTGTAGGGTTTATCGCCGGCGTGCCGGCGTTGATGGGTGATGAGGGTTGAGCTGAGCCGAAAGCATTTACCGCATTCGGGGCATTTATGGGGTCGTTCAGTCCCTCGCCGGCGTTTGTTGAAGGCCGAACCGAAAGCCAAAGCTTTGCCGCAGTCGTGGCAGCGGCCGTGGCCGAGCAAGCTCCGCGGGGGGAATTTCTTGAAGCCTCGGTGGCCCGATTTACCCTGTCGCTTGCCCGATGGCTTTCTGGGCTGGTTCTCTGGTTTTTGGGGGCTGTTGCCGGGCTTTGTCCCCTCTCCACCAGTGGGGCTGGGCCCCTTGGGCTTCCCCGCCGGCGTCCCCTCGGCGTCCACCTTCTCCAGCTCGCCCGGTGGGGGGGTCTTCCTCTTCGTTCTCACTCAACAACCCATCATCTACAGGGGAAAAAAGGGGGTGAGGATCCGGCCCCGCCGCCGAAAACCCACCGGTTGGCTGCCCGCGTGCCTCCCGGCATCGCGGCGGCCGCATCCGGCTGCTTTCCCATCTCCCGCACCCATCAGCCCATGGTTTTGGGGCTTCCTAAACACGCTCCTGGTCATCGCCGGCCCCAACCGGCACCGCGATGGGTGACTTACCGGACACCAACCCCCTCCTCCGGTGCGATTCGGCGAAGGCGGTGATCCGCGGCCAACTGATGGCGATTTCCTCGGCTGGGGGAGAGAGTTGGATACCGGTTTTAGCGCTTTTCACCCCCAAATTTACACCGCCAGCATTGGGATGGCCAAGGGCAACGGAGCCGTGAAGCCGTGGTTGGAAACGGGGTCCCGGTTGAACCCCACCCCCACCCCCAGGCTCTTTTTAAGCTCAATCCCGGCGATTTTGGTGGTTTTACGCCCTATGAATTCAGCCACTAATTAATTTAATTTAATTCTCCTTGAATAAGACCAAATTAGGGGGAAATGAAGAGCCTCACCCAGGGAGATGACGCTCTCGTAGCTCTCCTGCATCGCGTCCTGGTGCTCCAGGCTCGTCCCGGTGCCGGCAACGTTTCGGCGAGGGGGGGGGGCACCGGTCCCTGCAATGCAAACGGCGCCGGTTCAGGTATTGGGGTCCACGGTGGGGGGGACACCCCAAAATTGGGTGCCCCCCCCCATGTCCTGTTGGGTGTAGGGACCACCCGGGGGGGTCCCTGCAGCACCCTGGGGGTGTCGCGGCTGGGTGGTGGTGGGTGCTGGGGTAGGACCCCCCCCCCCCCAGGGTGTTTTGGGGTGCTTCTATGCTGCAGAAAGGGCCCCCCCACCTAAAACGCCCCCCCTGGAAGGTGGGGGTGACCCCAGGGAGCGGGGATGGGGGGGGTAAATGGGACCGGGGTGATGGCAAGGGGGGGGAATTAAAGGGGGGCATGGAAATGGAATGGGGGGGGCAGAAATGTAATGGGGGGGCATGGAAATGTAATGGGGGGGCATGGAAATGTAATGGGGGGGGCAGAAATGGAATGGGGGGGCTGGAAATGTAATGGGGGGGGATGGAAATGTAATGGGGGGGCAGAAATGGAATGGGGGGGCCAGAAATGTAATGAGGGGGGGCAGAAATGGAATGGGGGGGCAGAAATGGAATGGGGGGGTACAGGAATATAATGGGGGGCACAGAAATATAATGGGGGGGATGGAAATGTAATGGGGGGTATGGAAATGTAATGGGGGGGTACAGGAATATAATGGGGGGGTATGGAAATGTAATGGGGGGGTATGGAAATGTAATGGGGGGGCAGAAATGTAATGGAGGGGCCAGAAATGTAATGAGGGGGGCAGAAATGTAATGGGGGGGGTACAGGAATATAATGGGGGGGCAGAAATGTAATGGGGGGGTATGGAAATGTAATGGGGGGTACAGAAATGTAATGGGGGGGGCAGAAATGTAATGGGGGGGTACAGGAATATAATGGGGGGGCAGAAATGTAATGGGGGGCCCAGAAATGTAATGGGGGGGTACAGAAATGTAATGGGGGGGTACAGGAATATAATGGGGGGTATGGAAATGTAATGGGGGGGGCACAGAAATGTAACGGGGGGATTAAAATGCAACAGGGCTGGAGGGAAAATGAAAATCGCGGCTGAATGCAAAGAGGGGAGAAATGGGGGGGCCCGGGGGGGGGGGACAGAGGGGAGGTGGGTGCGGGGGGGGAGGGGGGAATGGGGGGGTGGGTGCAAGGAGGGGGGGGTTGGGGGGGTGAAAACAACGCGGCTGGATGCTGGGGGGGAGGGGAAATGGGAAGGAGGTGAAGGCGAAGGGGGGGTTAAAATAGGGGGGGGGGGTGAGGGGATGATGGGGAGCACCCCCCCCCCTTCCCCATCTCCCCGGGGTGGGGGCATCGGGGTGCGGTCCCCCCCCCCTTCCCCTCCCCATCCCCGGGGGTCTCCCCGTTACCTGGTACCGGGAGCGAAGGGATGCGGAGGAGATGGAGGAATGAAAAGGGGGGGGGGTGGGAATTATTTGGGGGGGGGGGGAGAGAATCGAGGGTGGGGGGCGGCGCCGGGGCTGTTGCACGCCGGCTCGGTGAGTCCGGACACACAGGAAGGGGATGGTGCAGCCGGGAGCGGGGAGGGGGGGGGCCCAGACAGGAAGGGGGGGGACGGGGGGACGGACAGACACACGGCCACGAGCCGAAGCCACCGGGACCGGAGGCACCGGAGTCGCCTTTGTGGTTATTGGGGGGTGGCGTATTGTCGCCGTCTGTGTGTCCGGCCCCCCCCGTCGGGGTGGCAGGTAACGGAGACCCCCCCCCCCGGGATGGGGCCGGCGCCGCCCGGCTTTGTCCCCGGTCGGGGGAGCGGGGATGGGGGGGACACGGGGGGGTCCCCACTGTCCCCTATGGAACCGGTGGGGAGCGGGGATGGGGGACTGGGGGGTCCCCTCCGTCCCCTATGGAACCGGTGGGGAGCGGGGATGGGGGACTGGGGGTCCCCTCCGTCCCCTATGGAGCTGTGGGGAGCGGGGATGGGGGATTGGGGGTCCCCTATGGAACCGGTGGGGAGCGGGGATGGGGGATTGGGGGTCCCCTCCGTCCCCTATGGAGCCGTGGGGAGCGGGGATGGGGGATTGGGGGTCCCCTATGGAACCGGTGGGGAGCGGGGATGGGGGGGACACGGGGGGGTCCCCACTGTCCCCTATGGAACCGGTGGGGAGCGGGGATGGGGGATTGGGGGTCCCCTCCGTCCCCTATGGAACTGGTGGGGAGCGGGGATGGGGGATTGGGGTCCCCTCCGTCCCCTATGGAGCTGTGGGGAGCGGGGATGGGGGATTGGGGGTCCCCTCCGTCCCCTATGGAGCCGTGGGGAGCGGGGATGGGGGATTGGGGTCCCCTCCGTCCCCTATGGAGCCGTGGGGAGCGGGGATGGGGCATTGGGGTCCCCTCCGTCCCCTATGGAACCGGTGGGGAGCGGGAATGGGGGATTGGGGTCCCCTCCGTCCCCTATGGAGCCGGTGGGGAGCGGGAATGGGGGATTGGGGTCCCCTCCGTCCCCTATGGAGCCGTGGGGAGCGGGGATGGGGGATTGGGGTCCCCTCCATCCCCTATGGAACCGGTGGGGAGCGGGGATGGGGGATTGGGGTCCCCTCCGTCCCCTATGGAACCGGTGGGGAGCGGGGATGGGGGATTGGGGTCCCCTCAGTCCCCTATGGAGCCGTGGGGAGCGGGGATGGGGGATTGGGGTCCCCTCCGTCCCCTATGGAGCCGTGGGGAGCGGGGATGGGGGATTGGGGGTCCCCTATGGAACCGGTGGGGAGCGGGGATGGGGGATTGGGGGTCCCCTCCGTCCCCTATGGAACTGGTGGGGAGCGGGGATGGGGGATTGGGGGTCCCCTCCGTCCCCTATGGAACCGGTGGGGAGCGGGGATGGGGGATTGGGGGTCCCCTCCGTCCCCTATGGAGGCGGTGGGGAGCGGGGATGGGGCATTGGGGGTCCCCTCCGTCCCCTATGGAGCCGTGGGGAGCGGGGATGGGGGATTGGGGGTCCCCTCCGTCCCCTATGGAACCGGTGGGGAGAGGGGATGGGGGATTGGGGTCCCCTCCGTCCCCTATGGAGCCGTGGGGAGCGGGGATGGGGGATTGGGGGTCCCCTCCATCCCCTATGGAACCAGTGGGGAGCGGGGATGGGGCATTGGGGGTCCCCTCCGTCCCCTATGGAGCCGTGGGGAGCGGGGATGGGGGATTGGGGGTCCCCTATGGAACCGGTGGGGAGCGGGGATGGGGGATTGGGGGTCCCCTCCGTCCCCTATGGAACCGGTGGGGAGCGGGGATGGGGGATTGGGGGTCCCCTATGGAACCGGTGGGGAGCGGGGATGGGGGATTGGGGGTCCCCTCCGTCCCCTATGGAACCGGTGGGGAGCGGGGATGGGGGACTGGGGGTCCCCTATGGAACCGGTGGGGAGCGGGGATGGGGCATTGGGGGTCCCCTCCGTCCCCTATGAAGGCGGTGGGGAGCGGGGATGGGGGATTGGGGTCCCCTCCGTCCCCTATGGAGCCGTGGGGAGCGGGGATGGGGGATTGGGGGTCCCCTCCATCCCCTATGGAACCAGTGGGGAGCGGGGATGGGGCATTGGGGGTCCCCTCCGTCCCCTATGGAGCCGTGGGGAGCGGGGATGGGGGATTGGGGGTCCCCTATGGAACCGGTGGGGAGCGGGGATGGGGGATTGGGGGTCCCCTCCAACCCCTATGGAACCAGTGGGGAGCGGGGATGGGGGATTGGGGTTCCCCTCCGTCCCCTATGGAACCGGTGGGGAGCGGGGATGGGGCATTGGGGGTCCCCTCCGTCCCCTATGGAGTCATGGGGAGCGGGGATGGGGGATTGGGGGTCCCCTCCATCCCCTATGGAACCGGTGGGGAGCGGGGATGGGGGATTGGGGTTCCCCTCCGTCCCCTATGGAACCGGTGGGGAGCGGGGATGGGGCATTGGGGGTCCCCTCCGTCCCCTATGGAGCCATGGGGAGCGGGGATGGGGGATTGGGGGTCCCCTCCGTCCCCTATGGAGCCGTGGGGAGCGGGGATGGGGGATTGGGGGTCCCCTCCGTCCCCTATGGAACCGGTGGGGAGCGGGGATGGGGGATTGGGGGTCCCCTCCGTCCCCTATGGAAGCGGTGGGGAGCGGGGATGGGGGATTGGGGGTCCCCTCCGTCCCCTATGGAACCGGTGGGGAGCGGGGATGGGGGATTGGGGTCCCCTATGGAACCGGTGGGGAGCGGGGATGGGGGATTGGGGGTCCCCTCCGTCCCCTATGGAGCCGTGGGGAGCGGGGATGGGGGATTGGGGGTCCCCTCCATCCCCTATGGAACCGGTGGGGAGCGGGGATGGGGGATTGGGGGTCCCCTATGGAGCCGTGGGGAGCGGGGATGGGGGATTGGGGTCCCCTATGGAGCCGTAGGGAGCGGGGATGGGGGATTGGGGTCCCCTATGGAGCCGTGGGGAGCGGGGATGGGGGATTGGGGGTCCCCCATCTCACACTGGCCCTGGGGTCCCCAGTGTGGTCCCAGTGTCACCCCCCAAGCACCAGGACCCACGCTGGCCTCTGGTGTCCCCCCCCACAGGGCCACGCCGCAAACTGGGACCCCAAAACCCTTCCTCCTGCCGGGCGCTGGGCCTCGCCGTGCCCAGGGGGGTGCCCCCGCCGTCCTGCTGCCCCCCAAACTTCAACCGGCCCCCGGCGATGCTTTTGGGGGGGCTGAGGGATGGTGACGGGGTGCTCGCGGCTTTCCAGGGTCCCCGTGTCACCGGCCGAGGCGATGGATCCCTGGGGGGCTGAGGAGCCGGAGCAGACGGTGCTTTTTGGGGGTGACGGGGAGGAGGAGGACGCCTACGACGCCCCGGTGATGCAGAGTAAGTGTGGAGGAGCTTTGGGGGGGGTCCTCGTTGCGCTCCCGCCTCGGGAAGGGGCGGGAGACCCCCCCATGGGCACCCAGCTCCCGCCGCGTCCCCCCAAAACGGAACCCATGTCCTCGGTCCCCGCACCAAGGACGCGCCGAGAAGCTCAAAGCTATGGGGTGCGCGATGAAAAAGGGGGTCTCCGTCCCCATTACCCTCCCCCCCACCGGGACTGACCCCCTCCCCGCTGTCCCAGGGACCCCCAGCGACCCCGAGACGGACCCCCCGCCAACGGGCGACCCCGAGATCGTAGAGCTGGATACGGCCGCTTTCTTGGGTCACCCCGAGGAGGGTTCACCGGGAGAGCGGAGCCCGGCGCGGGAGACCCTGCGTTGGACCGTGGTCCAGCAGATCGACTCCCCCGGCGCGGCGGGAGGTCGGCGTGGCGGTAAAACCGGATCGGGAGCCGGCGCCTTCTCCAATTTCAAGAGCATCATCGTGTTGCAGAAGAGTTACGAGTGCGGGGAATGCGGTAAGAGCTTCAGCTGCAGCTCCCACTTCAGCAAACACCGGCGGACCCACACCGGTGAGAAACCCTTCCTCTGCCTCCATTGCGGTAAGAGCTTCAACGTCAGCTCCAACCTCTACCGGCATCAACGGGCTCACGCCGCCGAACGGCCGGCGCCGCCGGCTCCGCCGGCACGGCCCCGCGGCTTGCCGTATAAATGCGAGGAGTGCGGCAAGAGTTTTCGCCGTAACAAGGAGCTGGTGACCCACCAACGGTTGCACACCGGTCGCTTGCCCTTCCAATGCGGTCACTGCGGTAAGAGCTTCAGTTGGAGCTCCCATTTTGACCGGCACCAACGCGTCCATACCGGCGAGAAGCCCTACCAGTGTCCCGAATGCGGGAAGCGTTTTAGCCGTAGCTCCCACCTCTACCGGCACCAACGCACCCACGCCGGCGGTCGCTCTTACATCTGCACCTATTGCGGGCGTAGTTTTGGTAGCACCCTCCATTTCGACCGGCACCAACGCACCCACACCGGCCAACGACCCTACAAGTGCACCCTGTGCCGGAAAAGTTTTGGCGATGGGCCGGCGTTGGTCAAACACCAACGCCTTCATCTGGGTGATGGTCCTTTCCGTTGCGAAGAGTGCGGTAAAGCCTTCGGCGCCCGCGCCCAATACGCCCGGCATCGGCGTAGCCTCCACGGCGGCGGTGAGAAACCGTACCGTTGCGGTGATTGCGGGAAGAGTTTTTCCTGGAGCTCCCATTGGGAACGACACCAACGTATCCATACCGGCGAACGACCCTACCAATGTGGGGACTGCGGCAAACGTTTCGGCCGGACCTCCCATCTCTACCGCCATCAACGTACCCACGCCGGCGGGCAACCCCACATCTGTGCCGATTGCGGGAAGAGCTTCAACAGCACCCTACACTTCCATAAGCACCAACGGGCTCACGCCGGTCCCCGGCACGCCTGTCCCGATTGCGGCAAGGCGTTTGCCGACGGTTCGGCGTTGGCTAAGCACCGACGGGCGCACGCCGGCGAGAAGCCTTTCCCTTGCCCGCAGTGCGGCCGGCGTTTCGGCGTCAGCTCCCATCTTCACCGTCATCTCCGTAGCCACGGCGAGGAGGAGCCGCCGGAGGAGCCGCCGGATGAGCTCACGCCCCGTTAACCGGGGGACGGAGAGGAGGGGGGGACGTAGGGTTGACCCCCCGGGTGGCTCCCGTCCCCCCGCCGCTGTCGCGGGGTGCCTCGGGTAGCCCCCACGCGTGATGGGTGCCACGGGTGCTCCCAAGCCGGTGACGTCCGCCGGTGGCGCCAACCCCGGCCCCGAGGACGTAGTTTTTGTAGGGTAGAGTAGGACGGTAGGGTAGATAGGGGAGGATGGAGATGGGGCTGGGGGGCCGAGCGGGAATTGGGGGGGTCCCCTCCAGAAGATCAGACCTAATCCTGCTGACGGACATTCGGACGTCCCAACCGTGCTCCTTCTCCACGTGTAGGCCAGGAGAAAGCAGCTCCGTGGGTGTTGGGGAGATGGTGCCGAGCGGCTGGGGAGGCGCGAGGGGGGTCGAGGGTGCAGAAGGTCCCACCGGCTCCTTGCTAAACTCAGCGAGACCCCAAAATATCGGGGGTGGCTTCATCCCTTGACCGCCCCACCCTCTCCACGAGCCTTGACCAACACCCAAAGCCTGAGCCCTCCCAGCCGCGCTTGGGGCGTGATGATGCCATCTACCAAATGACACCGTTTGGGGCAAAATATCCCGATTTTGTGGCTTTGTTGTTAAAAAACCAAGGCCAAGCGTCCACCCCCGGCGGTTCCCGGCCACGCGCCACGGTTTGGCTGCTGGCGATGCTTCGGCGCGGACCTGGCGCGAGTGGTTTATTTAATGTATTTATTGTATTTATTCAGCGGGAGCCCACCTGCGGTTGGAGGAACCCAACGGGGTGGGGTGATGGAGGCTGGCGGGGACAGGAGCTGGGACAAGGGAGGGTTTGTCCCCGAGCTGGCGTGGGGACGCTCGTGGCTCCTCTTGGGTTGATCAACCACCGTGCAAAGGGAGCTCGTGGTGGGAACCCATGGGTGATGGGGAGGAGGTAGCACCACCCATGGCTGGAAAGAACCCCCAGGAGATCACGGGGGGGCATCACCTGCAGGTATTGCCCAGCTGAAAAGAGGTGAACCCTCGGGGTGAACCTCAGGGATGGGGGGAGGACACAAATCCGGGAATTTCCTGGCGGTTTTGGGGTCGCGGCCGTGCCGGCTGCTTGGTCCGTCTCTTCCCAAGATGAGCAGGAGCTGTGTTTGTATTGTGAATAAAAATAGCCTAGTGCAAAACCCGGCGGGTGGCTTCTGCTTCTCCTGGGAGGAGCTGCGAATCCCGGCTCTTCCCGTGCGGAAAACCCGAGCTTTGGGGGTCACCTCGGGTGGTGGCGATGGTGTCACCTGCCGGCAGGTGAAAGGTTGGGACTGTGTCCCCCCCAGAATGCCCCGTGCTTCTGAAGGTCCCCTCTTCCCACCAATGTCCCCCGCTGACGCTGGCTGGGTTGTCCCAAATACACCCAACCCCAGACACCCAACACCCTTCTGCCCTTGGGTCCTGGGGGATCTCCATGGGGGGAGATCCTCTGCCTTCATTGGCTCCTGGGGGATCTCCATGGAGGGAGATCCTCTGCCTTCATTGGCTCCTGGGGGATCTCCATGGAGGGAGATCCTCTGCCTTCATTGGCTCCTGGGGGATCTCCATGGAGGGAGATCCTCTGCCTTCATTGGCTCCTGGGGGATCTCCATGGAGGGAGATCCTCTGCCTTCATTGGCTCCTGGGGGATCTCCATGGGGGGAGATCCTCTGCCTTCATTGGCTCCTGGGGGATCTCCATGGAGGGAGATCCTCTGCCTTCATTGGCTCCAGGGGGATCTCCATGGAGGGAGATCCTCTGCCTTCATTGGCTCCTGGGGGATCTCCATGGAGGGAGATCCTCTGCCTTCATTGGCTCCAGGGGGATCTCCATGGAGGGAGATGCTCTGCCTTCATTGGCTCCAGGGGGATCTCCATGGAGGGAGATCCTCTGCCTTCATTGGCCCCTGGGGGATCTCCATGGAGGGAGATCCTCTGCCTTCATTGGCTCCAGGAGGATCTCCAAGGAGGGAGATCCTCTGCCTTCATTGGCTCCTGGGGGATCTCCATGGAGGGAGATCCTCTGCCTTCATTGGCTCCAGGAGGATCTCCAAGGAGATCTCCTGGGGCGACTCCTTGGGCATCTCCTTGGGCAACTCCTTGGGCATCTTGGGCAACTCCTTGGGCATCTCCTTGGGCAACTCCTTGGGCATCTTGGGCATCTCCTTGGGCAACTCTTCAGGTAACTCCTTGGGCATCTTGGGCAACTCCTTGGGCAACTCCTTGGGCATCTTGGGCAACAACTTGGGCATCTTGGGCATCTCCTCGGGCAACTCCTCGGGCAACTCCTTGGGCAACTCCTTGGGCATCTTGGGCGTCTCCTCGGGCAACTCCTTGGGCAACTCCTTGGGCAACTCCGTGGGCATCTTGGGCATCTCCTTGGCCGGGGGCCGCAGCGTTAACCCCCGAGGGAACATTTGCCCCCACCTCCGAAGGCTGATGGATCTGGGGCTCCGGCCCCCCCATCTTTGACCCCCCCTCCCCTTAGAGGGTCCCTAAGGGCATGGGACAGAATCGGGGTGCAGGGCCCGCGGGGCGACCCCCCCTCCAAGCCCCCCCCCCCCATCCAACAGCATCCCTCCCTGGGGATTCCCCAGTGTCTAATATAGGGGTTGAGCTGCCGGGATGGGGCGGGGGGACCGGTAGCAGGGGGGTGGGCACCGGGCTCTGGGGAGGGGGCGGGGCGGGCTCGGGGGCGGGGGGGGTCGGTGGGGGTGGGGTGAACCGGAGGCGGGGGCCGCTAGAGGGCCCTGGCTGGTGGAGGAGGAGGAGGAGGAGGAGGAGGAGGAGGAGGAGGAGGAGGGCGGCCACGGTTTCACTGTATCCGGGTCACACGGGGAGCCGCCTCCACCGGGACCGGTGCTCGGCGAGGAAGAGTCCCCGGAGCCCGGGGGGGGAACCCCGGGAACCCGGGCTGTGCCCCCCCCCCCCCCCGCCGCAGGTAACCGGGGGTCCCCCCATAGCCCCCCCCCCCCCCGCCCCCCGGGCTGCTCGCTGCTTGCACCCCCCCCCCCCAAGCTGGGTACCCCGAATTCTGCAGGGGTGGAGGGGGGGGTTGTGTCCTGGGGGGGGGGGGGAGGTGGGGGTGCAGCGGTGGGAGGTCGTGGGCACCCCAAAGAGTGGGGTGCAGCCCCTGGGCACCCCAAAAAGCAGATGAGCATCCCCTGGGCACCCCAAAGAGTGGGCGAGCACCCCAAAGAGTGGGCGAGCATCCCTTGGGCACCCCAAAGAGCAGGGTGCATCCCCACGGCACCCCAAAAACCGGGGTGCATCCCCTGGGCACCCCAAAGAGTGGGAGAGCACCCCAAAGAGCAGGGTGCATCCCCTGGGCACCCCAAAGAGCAGGCACATCCCTTGGGCACCCCAAAAACCGGGGTGCATCCCCTGGGTACCCCAAAGAATGAGTGAGCACCCCCTGAGCACCCCAAAGAGTGGGTGAGCATCCCTTGAGCATCCCTTGGGCACCCCAAAGAGTGGGAGAGCACCCCAAAGAGTGGGTGAGCATCCCTTGGGCACCCCAAAGAGCAGGGTGCATCCCCACAGCACCCCAAAGAGCAGGCACATCCCTTGGGCACCCCAAAAAGCAGATGAGCATCTTCTGGGCACCCCAAAAAGTGGGTGAGCACCCCAAAGAGTGGGCGAGCACCCCCTGGGCACCCCAAAGAGCAGGCACATCCCTTGGGCACCCCAAAAACCGGGGTGCATCCCCTGGGTACCCCAAAGAAGAGGGTGAGCACCCCATGGGCACCCCAAAAAGCAGCACAGCAGCTCCTGGGCACCCCAAAGAGCGGGTGAGCACCCCCTGGGCACCCCAAAGAGTGGGAGAGCACCCCAAAGAGCAGGGTGCATCCCCTGGGCACCCCAAAGAGCGGGTGAGCACCCCCTGGGCACCCCAAAGAGTGGGAGAGCACCCCAAAGAGCAGGGTGCATCCCCTGGGCACCCCAAAGAGCGGGTGAGCACCCCCTGGGCACCCCAAAGAGTGGGAGAGCACCCCAAAGAGCAGGGTGCATCCCCTGGGCACCCCAAAGAGCGGGTGAGCACCCCCTGGGCACCCCAAAGAGTGGGAGAGCACCCCAAAGAGCAGGGTGCATCCCCTGGGCACCCCAAAGAGCAGGCACATCCCTTGGGCACCCCAAAAACTGGGGTGCATCCCCTGGGTACCCCAAAGGAGAGGGTAAGCAGCCCCTGGGCACCCCAAAGAGCGGGTGAGCACCCCCTGGGCACCCCAAAAGTGGGGTGCATCCCCTGGGTACCCCAAAGAGCAGGCGAGCAGCCCTTGGGCACCCCAAAGAGTGGGCGAGCACCCCTTGGGCACCCCAAAGGAGAGGGTAAGCACCCCCTGGGCACCCCAAAAAGCAGCGTAGCAGCCCCTGGGCACCCCAAAAAGTGGGGTGCATCCCCTGGGCCCCCCAAGAAGCGGGCACACTTTAGCCCAGGGCACGCAGCTCCGGACACCCTGGGGATTGGGGTGCACAGCCCTGGAAAATTTGGGGAGCAAGGGGGGGGGGGGAGACAGGCACAGCCCCCCCCCTCCTTCCCCCCAGCCCCTCTATGGAGGAAAGGGGGGGTTATTGGGGTGCTGAGGGGGATGGGGGGTCTCTTGCCATTGCAGGGGCCGACGCCACCCACCGGGGACCCCCCCCGATCCCCCCAATTTTTGGGGCCACCATGCAGGAGAACTACGAGAACGTGATTTCCTTGGGTAAGGGGCACGGAGGGACCCCGGGATGTCCCAATTTGGGGGGGTGGGGGGTCATTTTGGGGGTCCCCAGCGCCGTTGTCACCCCGTATGGGTG
>CM036580.1:4599590-4628643 GCA_020745775.1 Theristicus caerulescens
CTCCACCAGTGTCCCCCCAGCCCGGGGTCACCCCTGCGCCCCCCGACCCCCAGCCCCGCCCCGCTCTTGTCCCCTTCCCCCGGGGCACCCCAGCACCCCGGCGTCCTGCCCACCCCGGGGGGGCACCCAGCCGCCCGGCACCCCACGGTGGGCTCTCCCCACCCCCAGCGCGCCCCTGCCAGCCTGGGCTTTTAGGGCTGAAAAAGCTGGGAAAAGGGTAAACTGATCCTGGGGCGCGTGGGCACCCCCGGGGCTCGGGGGAGGTGTCCCTCGCGCCCGCTGTCCCCTGTGCCCGGTGTCCCTGGTGCCCGGTGTCCCTGGTGCCCAGCACCGCCTGTCCCTGGTGTCCCTGGTGCCCGGTGTCCCTGGTGCCCAGCACTGCCTGTCCCTGGTGTCCCTGGTGCCCGGTGTCCCTTGTGCCCAGCACTGCCTGTGCCCGGTGTCCCTGGTGCCCGGTGTCCCTGGTGCCCAGCACTGCCTGTGCCTGGTGTCCCTGGTGCCCAGTGTCCCTTGTGCCCAGCACTGCCTGTGCCCGGTGTCCCTGGTGCCCTGCGTCCCTTGTGCCCAGCACTGCCTGTGCCCGGTGTCCCTGGTGCCCTGTGTCCCCGGTGCCCAGCGCTGCCTGTGCCCGGTGTCCCTGGTGCCTGGTGTCCCTGGTGCCCAGCGCTGCCTGTGCCCGGTGTCCCTGGTGCCCTGTGTCCCTGGTGCCCAGCACTGCCTGTGCCCGGTGTCCCTGGTGCCCTGCGTCCCCGGTGCCCAGCGCTGCCTGTGCCCGGTGTCCCTGGTGCCCGGTGTCCCTGGTGCCCAGCGCTGCCTGTGCCCGGTGTCCCTGGTGCCCGGTGTCCCTGGTGCCCAGCACTGCCTGTGCCCGGTGTCCCTGGTGCCCGGTGTCCACGGTGCCCAGCGCTGCCTGTGCCCGGTGTCCCTGGTGCCCAGCAGTGCCTGTGCCCGGTGTCCCTGGTGCCTGGTGTCCCTGGTGCCCAGCACCGCCCGTGCCCGGTGTTCCTGGTGCCCGGTGTCCCTTGTGCCCAGCACCGCCCGTGCCTGGTGTCCCTGGTGCCCGGTGTCCCTTGTGCCCAGCACCGCCTGTGCCCGGTGTCCTTCATGCCTGGGATCGCTTGTGCCCAGTGTCCCTCGTGCCCGGCGTTGCTCACACCTCGTCGCTTGTGCCCCGATGTCACTCGTGCCCCAGATATGCCGTCCCTCGTGCCTGGCCTTGCTCACAACCGGCATCGCTTGTGCCCGGTGCACGACGTTGCTCGTGCCCAGGCATTGCTCCTGCCCGGCATCTCTGGTGCCTGGCTTTGCTTGTGCCCGGCATCTCTCATGCCCGGCGTCTCTCGTGCCCAGCACACGCGTCGTGCCCGGCCCCGCTCATGCCATGTCCTGTGTGTCCCCCCGCAGCCCTTCCCCTTGGCGTAACGACGCAGGAGCCCCCGTACGAAACCACATCGTCGCCATGGAACATCTTTATTGTCGGCAGGGCGGCGTCAGCTCCAGGGTTACAGGGATGCGGGGGGGACCATCAGGGCCGGGAGGTCACCGTCCTGGGGGTCCTCAGATGCTGCCTGGGGGGGACATGGGGTGGCAGAAGGGGTGACGTGTCCCTTGGGGACAGGGGATGGGGACAGGCTGGATGTGCCATTACCTGCAGGGTAGTTGTCTCCGGGGAGGGGAGTGTAACCTGCAAGAGGGAGTAGAGGGGGTGAGGAGGGTCCGTGGCACCCCAGGTCACTGTCCCTGTCCCCCCCAGGCCACTGTCCCCGTCCCTGTCCCTCCTCAACCATTCACCTGGTGCCGGTGGCATGGTCCAGTAGCGGTAGACACCAGCGATGAATAAGCTGAGCCCCAACACCATCGCCACGGTGGCCGCAGCTACCTTCAACGTCAACCCTGGGGACAAGCCCGGACCTGCGGGGACACTGGGGGTAAGCAGCGTCGTGGCAAGGACCCAGGCGTCCGAGTAGGCGTCCTCCCCCACCCCGACTCACTCCAGTCCTCCAGGAGGGGCTGGTCCAGGCTGGCGTGTTGCACCGAGCACGTGAAGGTGTCCCCGGCTACCGGGGCCACCATCAGGGCCACCTGCGTCTGGTAGGTCCAGTCACCGTTGGGGATGGCGGAGATGGGGGGCTGGTCACCGGGGCCCACGATGTCCCCGTTGTGCAGCCAGATGACGGTCACCTCGGCGGGGTAGAAGCCCCAGACGTGGCAGGTGAGGAGGACAGGTGCCCGGGCGTTGTCCGTCTTGGAGAGGATGATGCGGACTTGGGGTGGGGCTGGAGCGGGGTGGGGGAATGGTCAGTGCCGGGGTGAGCCCCCTCCCCATCCCAGGCGATGTCCCCGCGCGATGTCCCCACGCATCCTCGTGCAACGTGCTCTGCAATGTCCCCGTGCAACGCAACGCCCCCATGCATCGCCCCATGCAACCTTCTCATGCAACACCCCGTACGACGCCCTACCCCACGTCCCCGTGCAAAGCCCCCGCGCACGATGCCCCCGTGCAAAGCCCCCATGCTCTGCAGGGCTTACTCTGCCGCAGCACCGTGGAGGCCCAGAAGTGGGCGGCCAGGTCGTGGCAAGCCCGGCGCCGGGCTTCGGCGCGCTCCACCCAGGCGGTGCCGTTGTTGAGGAGGGCGGCGAAGCGGGTGGCGTAGGGGCGGAGCAGCCCCCAGTCGCAGGGGACGAAGTGCTGGGCGTCGGGGTCGTAGCAGACCAGCGGGTTCTTGTTGAAGACGAGGGCGAAGTCAAAATCCAGCACGGAGCCGTTGGCCGCCAGCGGGCAGGAGCTGGCCACGTGCACCAGGAAGGCGCCTACAAGGGGGACACGGGGATAAGTGGCATCTCCTGGGGTGCCTCTGTCTGTCCCTGTGTCTCTATCCATGTCTGTCTGTCCCATCCCTCCCTCCATCCCCCTCCCTCCCTCCATCCCCATCTGTCTCTATCCGTCCCCATCCATCTCTGTCCATCCCCATCCCTCCATCCGTCTCATCTCCACCTCTCCATCCATCCCCATCCCTCCATCCGTTCCCCAGCTGACTCCATCCCTCCATCTGTCCTCCTCCCTCCATCCAACCCCAGCCCTCCTTCCACCTTCACCCCTCCATCCATTTCCATCCAAATCCATCCCTCCGTCCATCTCCATCTCTTCATCTGCTCCTCATCTCTCCCCATCCCTTCATCTGTGTCCATCTCCTCATCCCTCCATCCAACCCCATCCCTCCATCCACCCCATCCATCCCCATCCCTCCATCCCTCCCCATGCCTCTATCCAACCCCACACCTCCATCCATCTCCATCTCCCCATCCCTCCATCCACCCCATCCATCCCCATCCCTCCATCACTCCCCATGCCTCCATCCAACCCCACACTTCCATCCATCTCCATCTCCCCATCCCTCCATCCACCCCATCCATCTTCATCCCACCATCCATCCCCATCCCTCCCCATGCCTCCATCCAACCCCATCCCTCCATCCCTCCCCACGCCTCCATCCAACCCCACACCTCCATCCATCTCCATCTCCCCATCCCTCCATCCACCCCACCCATCTTCATCCCACCATCCATCCCCATCCCTCCCCATGCCTCCATCCAACCCCATCCCTCCATCCCTCCCCATCCCTCCATCCACCCCACCCATCTTCATCCCACCATCCATCCCCATCCCTCCATCCACCCCATCCATCTTCATCCCGCCATCCAACCCCATCCCTCCCCATGCCTCCATCCAACCCCACACCTCCATCCATCTCCATCTCCCCATCCCTCCATCCATCCCCACCCATCTTCATCCCGCCATCCAACCCCACACTTCCATCCACCCCATCCATCCCCATCCCTCCATTCAACCCCATCCCTCCATCCCCATCCCCATCCCTCCATCCAACCCCACACCTCCACCCATCTCCATCTCCCCATCCCTCCATCCATCCCCATCCATCTTCATCCCTCCATCACTCCCCATCCCTCCATCCCTCCCCATGCCTCCATCCAACCCCACACCTCCATCCATCTCCATCTCCCCATCCCTCCATCCACCCCACCCATCTTCATCCCACCATCCATCCCCATCCCTCCCCATGCCTCCATCCAACCCCATCCCTCCATCCACCCCATCCATCCCCATCCTTCCATCCACCCCACCCATCTTCATCCCTCCATCCATCGCCATCCCTCCATCCCTCCCCACGCCTCCATCCAACCCCACACCTCCATCCATCTCCATCTCCCCATCCCTCCATCCACCCCACCCATCTTCATCCCTCCATCCATCGCCATTCCCTCCATCCCTCCCCATGCCTCCATCCCTCCCCACGCCTCCATCCAACCCCACACCTCCATCCATCTCCATCTCCTCATCCCTCCATCCATCGCCATCCCTCCATCCCTCCCCATGCCTCCAGCCCTCCCCACGCCTCCATCCAACCCCACACCTCCATCCATCCCCATCTCCCCATCCTCCCTCCATCCACCCCATCCCTCCCCATCCCGCCATCCATCCCCACCCACCCCCATCCCTCCATCGCTACCCATGCACCCATCCAACCCCACTTCCATCCATGTCCATCTCCCCCATCTCCATCCATCCCCATCCCTCCATCTGTCCCCATCCACCTCCATCCATCTCTCTCCGTCCCCATCCATCCCCTTGTCCCCAACCGTCCCCCATATCCCCCGCCATGTTCCCCCCACACTTGGCCCACACTTGGGGCAATCCCCAGCCCCCCCCAAAGCATCCTGGGGTCCCCATGGGATCACCCGTCAACCCAATGTCATCGTGAGCCCCCCCCAAGCCCCCATGGGGTCACCCAGCAGCCTTGGGACAGACGGACACCCCCCCTCAAACCATCTTCAGGGGCAGAGCCCCCCCCCAAACTGTCCCTGGGGTCCTATGGGACTGAGAACCCCAAGATTGTCCCTGGGGTCCTGCAGAGCCCCCCAACCCATCCCCAAAGTCCCACAGGGCTGAGCCCCCCCCAACCCATCCCTGGGGTCCCACAGGACTGAGCCCCCCCAACCCATCCCCAGGGTCCTGCAAGGCTGAGCCCCCCCCAACCCATCCTTGGGGTCCCGCAGGGCTGAGCCCCCCCTCAACCCATCCCTGGGGTCCCGCAGGGCTGAGCCCCCCCCAACCCATCCCTGGGGTCCCACAGGACTGAGCCCCCCCCAACCCATCCCTGGGGTCCCACAGGGCTGAGCCCCCCCCAACCCACCCCTGGGGTCCCACAGGACTGAGCCCCCCCCAACCCATCCCTGGGGTCCCACAGGGCTGAGCCCCCCCCCCAACCCACCCCCGGGGTCCCCCAGGGCGATCACCCCCCAGGGTCCCCATTCCCCCCCCCCCCGCCGTCCGCGGCCCCACCTGCCCCCCGAGCACCCAGGGCCAGGCCCAGCAGCACCAGCATGGCGGGGTGGGCCCGGGGGCGTCCAGCTGCGCTCTGCGCCCCCCCACCCCCCACCAGCCACCCGCCTTCACCCCACAACCCGGCCCCGACACCCCACACCCCACCCGGGGTGGGGACATCGGGCACCCAATGCGGGCCGGCGCAGAACGAGCGTCACCGGTTGCTGGAGCAGGACGCCCGGGCGGCTGCCAGCGCCAGGACATAGCGTGGCGGACGGGTGTCACCCCGGTTCGTCCCCACGCTGCCACCCCCATGCCGGGGGTCACCGTCCCACCAGGACCCTGATGTGACCCACCCACCCCAAACCGGGCTGGGGACCCCGGCGTCCGGACTGGTTGCACCCCAGGGGTCCATGTCCCCCCCTCGACACCGCTTCGGCGTGTAGCGCTAACCCCTCCCCCCTCCCAGTAACCCCTCTGCCTCCAAACTGGGAGCGCTGGGAGCCTCCCCCCACCCACCCATGAGGGGACAAAGCTGCTCAGGGATGGGGATGACAAATGGTTTTATTTGGGGGGGGGGGTTGGGGGGTCCCCCCCCGACCAGGCACCCCCAGGCTGGGGCCATGGGGGCCCAGCACCCCGAGCCCCACGTCTGCCATGGGGGGGTCGTGGCAGTGAGGGGGGCTCAGAGTCTGGTCACTGCATGGTCACAGGTGGCCGTGGAGGGACCAAGATGGGGACCGGGACCAGGACCAGGACCGGGACCAAGATCAGGATTGGGACCAGATCCAAGACCAGGACCAGGACTGGGACCAGATCCAGGACATGAACCAGGACCAGGAGCGGGATCAGATCCAGGACCGGGACCTGGCAGACGTAAGACAAATTAGGGACGCCCCTAATTCGGGTGGGTGCTGTGTCCCCCACCGTGTCCCCCGCGTGCCACACACGTCAGTTCCCACACGCGTCCCTCACCCGGAGCCTGGCGGCAGTAGCTGAAGGTGCCAGCGGCAAAGACCACCAGCCCCAGGGTCATTATCACCGCCGCCACCGCCACCTTCACCGTCAACCCCGGGGACAAGCCGGGACCTGCGGGGGACAGAGCAGCCACACTGAGGCACGGGGGACCCGGGCGTCCTGGTGCCGCGTCCCCGTCACCTGCACTCACACCAGCGCTTCCGGAGGGGCCGGTCCAGGCTGGCGTGTTGCACCGAGCAGGTGAAGGTGTCCCCAGCCTTGGCGGTGACCGTCAGGGTCACCTGCGTCTGGTAGGTCCAGTCACCGTTGGGCAGGAGCTTGGCGGTGTCCCCGGTGGCCACCAGGTCCCCGTTGTGCAGCCAGAGGACGGTCACCTCGGGGGGGTAGAAGCCCCAGACGTGGCAGGTGAGGAGGACGGCGTTGGGGGCGTTGGGGAGGGGGACGGGGACGATGCGGACTTGCGGTGGCGCTGGGGTGGGGAAGGGACAGTCAGTGCCAGGGACGGTCCCCTCCCCACCCAGCATGGCGTCCTGCGCGGCGGCCGGCGTGACACCCCGTGCGATGTCCCTGTGCGTGTCCCCACGCAACGTAGCTGCGCGTTGCCCCGTGCAACGTCCCCGTGCAACATCCCCGTTCAACGCCCCGCGCGATGCCCGTGCAATGCCCCCGTGCAACACCCCACGCAGGGCTTACTCCGCCGCAGCGCCGTAGAGGCCCAGAAGTGGGCGGCCAGGTCGTGGCAAGCCCGGCGCCGGGCTTCGGCGCGCTCCACCCAGGCGGTGCCGTTGTTGTTGAGGACGTAGGCCACCAGGCTGGCGACGTTATGGAGCAGCCCCCAGTCGCAGGGGACGAAGAGCCGGGCGTCGGGGTCGTAACAGACCAGCGGGTTCTTGTTGAAGACGAGGGTGAAGTCGAAGGCCAGCGCGGAGCCGTTGGCCGCCAGCGGGCAGGAGCTGGCCACGTGCACCAAGAAGGCGCCTACGAGGGGGACACGGGGGTGGCCGCGGTCCCCAGGGGTTGGACCCCCCGCCACCCGCTGCACCCCCGTATCCCCCCACATCCTACCTGTCCCCCGGCAGCTCAGCGCCAGCCCCAGCATCCCCAGCGCCCACATGGTTGGCGGTGGGTGCTGGTGCATCCAGCACGACGGGCGAGCGTCTCCCCACAGTGCCGTGCCTTCATCCTTGCTGCCAGCCAGCTCCCTCCTCCTCCTCAGGGGTTGTCCCCAGGGATTTGGCCCAAGCACCCTGCGTCACCGGCGATGGGTGGGGCAGGGCTTCGCCCCGAGCGGACTGTGCCCAGGGCTGGGCTTGGCACCGCGGGAGCCCCGAGTGCCCCTTCCCAGTGGGGAAACTGAGGCACGCCAGTGGGGTACGGCTCTTTGGGGGGGTGCGATCCAGCCCAACCCCAGTATCAGACAGCAGAGAAGCCACCGCCGTGGCCCCATCCCACCTTTTGGCAGTGGGGAAACTGGGGCACGCCTTTGGGGATGGGGTAGGATCCAGCCCAACCCCAGTATCAGACAGCGGAGAAGCCACCACCACAGTCATGTCCCACCCTTTCATACTGGGCAAACTGGGACACGCCTGGTGGAGATGGTTCCTTGGGGGTGCGATCCAGCCCAACCCCAGTATCAGACAGCGGAGAAGCCACCACCGCAGTCATGTCCCACCCTTTCATACTGGGCAAACTGGGACACGCCTGGTGGAGATGGTTCCTTGGGGGTGCGATCCAGCCCAACCCCAGTATCAGACAGCAGAGAAGCCACCACCACAGTCATGTCCCACCCTTTCATACTGGGCAAACTGGGGCACGCCAGTTGGGTATGGCTCGTTGGGGGTGCGATCCAGCCCAACCCCAGTATCAGACAGCAGAGAAGCCACCACCGCAGTCATGTCCCACCCCTTCATACTGGGCAAACTGGGACACGCCTGGTGGAGATGGTTCCTTGGGGGTGCGATCCAGCCCAACCCCAGTATCAGACAGCGGAGAAGCTACCACCGCAGTCATGTCCCACCCTTTCATACTGGGCAAACTGGGGCACGTCTGGTGGAGATGGCTCATTGGGGGTGCGATCCAGCCCAACCCCAGTATCAGACAGCGGAGAAGCCACCATGGCGCAGGGTGGGGGACAGAGGAGGACACGGGGCGCAGCCACACACGAGGGGTTTAATCACTGCGGGGGAGGGGGAGGGGGGGTTATTCCCCCCCGCCCCCCCCACCGCACCCCGCCGCCATCTTCACTCCTGCACCGAGCGGCGCCGGTCTCTGCACCATCCCATGCTCAACCTGGGGAGGGGGACACAAGAGCGGGGTTGGTGACGGTCCCCTCCTCACCCCCACCCCACGGGGGGGACCGCGGCGTCCGGGCCGTACCGTGGGTGCTGCGGCGTGCCACCAGGATCATGGCGATGCCCAGCAGCGCCAGGAGGATGCCCAGAGCCATAGCGGCACCGCACAGCGCCGTCTCCAGCACCTCGGAGGGGACGGAGTGTTGGGGCACTACGGGGGGACACACACCAAGGAGGGGGTCACCACCGGCCCCGGTGTCCCCTCGTGTCCCCGTCCCCGTCCCCACGCTCACCCCAGTAGGTGATGACGGAGGTGTTGTCCCCTTCGCGGGTGACGATGCAGGCGTAGATGTCACCGGCGGCGGGCGTCACCGGCAGGTAGGAGAAGCGGACGAAGGCCAGGTCGGCCGTGGGGGTGTAGTGGGTGTGGGTGACCCCTTGGGTGATGGGGTCCCCGTCCAGCTGCCAACTGATCTCCACCGCCGGCGGGAAGATGTTCTCCACCATACACACCAGCGTGTTGGGTTCACCCAACGCCAGCGGGCGCATGGGTAAGATGTTGGCCACCGGGATACCTGCGGCGGTCGAGAAGGGACGGGGTGGGATGGGCTCAATCAAAGGATCACTTGGGTGGGAAGGGACCTTTGGAGGTCACCTACGCCATGGGCAGGGACAGCTTCAGCTCGAGCAGGTCCCTCAGAGCCCCGTCCAACCTGACCTCGAACGTTTCCAGGGATGGGGCAGCTCCAACCTCCTTGGGCAACCTCTTCTCAGCTTATTTCTTCCTTAGACCGAGCCTAAATCTGCCCTTTTTTAGCCTAAAACCCAGCCCCCGCGGCCTAGCAGAGCCCCCGTCCCCACGAAGGGCCACCACGAGGTCTCCCTGGAGCCGTCTCTTCTCCAGGCTGCCCAACCCCTGCCCGGCCTCCCAGGGGAGGTGGCCCAGCCCTCGGATCATCTCCGTGGCCTCCTCTGGACCCGCTCCAACGGGTCCCCGTCCTTCTTGTCCCCAGGAGACGCTTGGCTTCCTGGGCTCCCCTCCAGCTCCTCGGCCGCCAACGCCTTCTCCGCTCTCCATCCCCCAGCCCGCGTCCGTGTTTGGCCTTGACCTTGCCCTTGGCCTGGTTGAACCTCGTGAGGTTCACCCGGGCCCACCCCTCCCGGTCCCCCTGGATGGGTCCCTTCCCTCTCGGGGATCAACCACCCCGCTCAGCTTGGGGTCATCTCCAACCTTGCTGAGGGGGCCCTCGATCCCACCATCTATGTGGTTGGTGAAGGTATGGAACCGTACTGGTCCCAGTATGGATCCCTGAGGGGCACCAGTCCTCACTGGTCTCCATTTGGGCATGGAAACGTCAACCACAACCCTCTGGATGCCACCAACCACCCAACTCCTGCTCCACCAACTCCAACCCATTGAGAGTAGGACGTTGTGGAGGACCACGCCAACGGGATGATGGTGGCACATGATGAAGATACAGAACCGTACTGGTCCCAGTATGGATCCCCGAGGGACACCAGTCCTCACTGGTCTCCATTTGGGCATGGAAACGTCAACCACAACCCTCTGGATGCCACCAACCACCCAACTCCATCAACTCCACCCAACTGAGAGAGGAGGACGTTGTGGAGGACCACGCCAACGGGACGATGGTGGCACAGGTCACTGATGAAGATACGGAACTGTACTGGTCCCAGTATGGATCCCCGAGACATCACTCCTTACTGGTCTCCATCCGGACATGGAAACCTCAACCACAACCATCTGGATGCCACCAACCACCCAACGCCTGCTCCACCAAATGCTCCATCCCTCAACTCCCTCCAGTGGAGAGGAGGACGTTGTGGAGGACCACGTCAAAGGGACGACGGTGGCACCTGGCAGGGACGGGAGCCGCGACGGCCACCGTCTCACCTACCCTTCGACTCCGGCAGAACGCCGGTGGCCAGGGCGGTGAGGGCGCGGCGCAGGTCCTGGCAGAGCGTGGCGTCGCGGAGGAGCTCGGCGGGGGTCTCCAGGGCGGGGGGCCACGGGGGGAGGTCGGGCAGCCGCGGGGTCCAGCGGGAGCCGGGGAAGTCGAACCAGAAGAGCTGGTCATCGTCGAAGGCGAGCGCCAGCCCCAGCGAGGGCATGGCCGGCTGGCAGAAGAGCACCTCGGCCAGGGTGTGCACCGGCGGCTCTGCGGGCAGGGCAGGGGTGCAGGCAGGGGCGCAGGCAGGAGGGCGCCCGGCACCGCCGCGGCGGGTGCAGGCAGGGGCAGGCGCCTGTACGGTGGGCAGGGGGCGAGGGGCGCGCGGGGCGCGGGCACGCGCGCTCTGGGGGCGAGGGCACGCGCGCTCTGCGTGCACGCTCACTGCGTGGGCACGCACGCGGTACCTGCACACGCGCTCCCGCGCACCCTGCGTGAGCACACGCTAACTGCAAGGACAGGCACGCTCTGCATGCACACTCACTGCAAGGACATGCACGCTCTGCATGCACAGTCATTGCGTGTGCACGCACACGGTGCTTGCACACACACCACATGCACACGTGCACTCCGCATGCGCACGCTCACTGCAAGTACACGCATGCTCTGCGTGCACGCTCACTGCATTTGCACGCACACGGTGCTTGCACACACACTCCCGTGCACCCGTGCACTCTGCGTGCGCACACTCACTGCAAGGACACAGACGCTCTGCATGCACGCTCACTGCGTGTGCACGCACACAGTGCCTGCACACACGTTCCCGCGCACTCTGCGTGGACACACGCTCTGCATGCACACACACGCTCTGCGTGCACGCTCGTTGCATGTGCACACACACAGTCCTTGCACACACGCTCCCGTGCACACGTGCACTCTGCGTGAGCACATGCTCACTGCAAGGACACGCACGCTCTGCGTGCACGCTCACTGCGTGTGCACGCACACGGTCCTTGCACACACGCTCCTGTGCACCCTGCATGGACACACGCTCTGCATGCACACACACGCTCTGCATGCACGCTCATCGCGTGGGCACGCACACAGTGCTTGCACACACGTTCCCGCGCACACGTGCACTCTGCGCGAGCACACGCTCACTGCAAGGACACGCATGCTCTGCGTGCACGCTCGTTGCACGTGCACACACACAGTGCTTGCACACACGCTCCCGCGCACTCTGCATGCACACACACAGCAAGGACACACACGCTCTGCATGCACGCTCACTGCGTGTGCACGCACACGGTGCCTGCACACACGCTCCCGTGCACCCATGCACATCGTGTGCGCACGCTCACTGCAAGGACACGCACACAGTGGTTGCACACACGCTCCCATGCACACGTGTGCTCTGCGTGGGGACACGCTCTGCATGCACACACACAGCAAGGACATGCATGCTCTGCATACACACTCATTGCATGTGCACACACACGGTGCTTGCACACACACTCACGTGCACTCTGCATGCACACACATGCTCTGCATACACACTCATTGCATGTGCACACACACGGTGCTTGCACACACACACCTGTGCACTCTGTGTGCGCACGCTCACTGCAAGGACACGCACGCTCTGCGTGCACGCTCACCGCGTGTGCGCACACACGGTCCTTGCACACACGCTCCCGTGCGCTCTGCATGGACACACGCTCTGCATGCACACACACAGCAAGGACACACACGCTCTGCGTGCACGCTCATTGCATGGGCACGCACACGGTGCTTGCACACACGCTCCCGTGCACCCGTGCACTCTGCGTGGGGACACGCTCTGCATGCACACACACAGCAAGGACACGCACGCTCTGCATGCACACTCATTGCGTGGGCACGCACACGGTGCTTGCACACGCGCTCCCGTGCACACGTGCACTCTGCGTGGGGACACGCTCTGCATGCACACACACAGCAAGGACACGCACGCTCTGCATGCACACTCATTGCGTGGGCACGCACACGGTGCTTGCACACGCGCTCCCGTGCACACGTGCACATCGCGTGCGCACGCTCACTGCAAGGACACGCACACGGTGCTTGCACACACGCTCCTGTGCACACGTGCACTCTGCGTGAGCACGCTCATTGCAAGGACGCACACGCTCTGCGTGCACACTCGTTGCATGTGCACACACACGGTCCTTGCGCACACACTCCCATGCACGCTGCGTGAGCACACGCTCACTGCAAGGACACGCACGCTCTGCATGCACGCTCATTGCGTGTGCACGCACACGGTGCTTGCACGCACGCTCCCGTGCACATGTGCACTCTGCATGTGCACGCTCACTGCAAGGACACGCGTGCTCTGTGTGCACGCTCGTTGCATATGCACACACACGGTGCTTGCACACACGCTCCCGCGCACTCTGCATGCACACACACAGCAAGGACACACACGCTCTGCATGCACGCTCATTGCGTGTGCACGCACATGGTGCTTGCACACACACTCACGTGCACATGTGCACTCTGCGTGCACACGCTCACTGCAAGGACACGCAATTCTGCATGCACACTCATTGCGTGTGCACGCACACGGTCCTTGCACGCACATGGTGCTTGCACACACACGCTCCCGTGCACACGTGCACTCTGCAAGGACACGCACGCTCTGCGTGCAAACTCACCGTGTGCGCGCACACACGGTGCTTGCACGCACCCCACGTGCACACGTGCACTCTGCATGGACACACGCTCTGCACGCACACACGCTGCAAGGGCACGCCCGCTTCGTGTGCACGCTCATTGCATGTGCACACACACAGAGCTTGCACACAACGTGTGCAAGGACACGCTCTGCACGCACACTCGCTGCGTGTGCACGGGCACTGTGCAAGGCCACACACGCTCCGCCTGCACGTGTGTTGCGTGTGCACACAGTGCACGTGCACATCACGGTGCACACACGCACGCTCTGCATGCACACGCGCATGCGCGCACATTCTGTCTGCACTTGTTCTGCACACACACGCGTGCTTTCTGCTAGTGCACACCCCCCTTGCACCCCCTGCCCGGTGCACTAGTGTGTCCACCACCCCATGCACAGCCCCTTGCACAAGCACACAGCCCCCCCCTTGCACCCCCACCCCGTGCACAGCCCCCCCTTGGACCCCCACCCCATGCACGCCCCCTTGCACTACTGTACCCCCCCTCCTGCTCGCACTCACACCCCTTGCACGAGTGCACACCCCCTCCTGCTCACACTCATGCCCCATCCACTAGTGCACCCCCCCACCCCATGCACAGCCCCTTGCACAAGTGCACAGCCCCCCTTGCACCCCCACCCCGTGCACGCCCCCTTGCACTACTGCACACTCCCTCCTGCTCACACTTGCGCCCCTTCAACTAGTGCACACACAACCCCATGCACAGCCCCTTGCACGAGTGCACAGCCCCCCCTGCACCCCCCACCCCACTCACACCCGTTGCACGAGCGCACACCCCCTCCTGCTCACACTTGTGCCCCATCCACTACTGCACACTCCCTCCTGCTCACACTCACACCCCTTGCACTAGTGCACACACAACCACATGCACAGCCCCTTGCACAAGTGCACAGCCCCCCCTTGCACCCCCCCACCCCACTCACACCCCCTTGCACTACTGCACACCCCCTCCTGCTCACACTCGCACCCCTTGCACCAGTGCACCCACAACCACATGCACAGCCCCTTGCACGAGCGCACAGCCCCCCCTTGCACCCCCCACTCCATGCACACCCCCTCCTACTCACACTCGCACCCCTTGCACGAGTGCACAGCCCCCCTGCACCCCCCACCCCCCTCACCCCCCCTCGCACTATTGCCCCCCCCCCAGCAGTGCCACCGCCCCGCGACCTCCTACCCTCGGTGACAGCGGCGGCCAGGGCCACCCAGAGCACCCCGGCCACCAGCACCCCGCTCCCATCCGCAGCACCCATCCCTCCGGCAACCCGGCACCCGGTGGGTGCCGCCGGCCGCCGGCACCGCGGCCTGGCCGTGGCGCCAATGGCTGGGCCCCGCTGCCTCCCGTCACCCGTTGCTGGGGAGAAGGCCCTCGCAGGGCGCCCGGGTGCTGTGACAGAGCGACGCGGGCGCCCGGGCGCGGGGCTGGGTGCTCCCTTCTCCCCCCCACCCACGGCACGGGGATGGGGACCCCCCGCTCCCGGCGGTGGCAATCGCTCGCGTTCCTCAGCGCGGTGACGTGGCGGCGCAATTAATAAGCGGCCTGCGTTAATTAAGGGGAACCCTCGGCCTGGGTCGCGTCGCGCCGCCACGGCGGGTGTTGCTGCTGCGGGGGGTTGCGGGGGACAGGCGGCGGTGGGGACGTGAGGGTGACGGCCCACGGCGCGCGCCGCGACGTCCCGCAGCCCTCCGCTGCGTGTGCTGCATCCGCTGCGTGCGCTGCATCCGCTGCATCTACTGCGTGCGCTGCACCCACTGCGTGCGTTGCACCCCCTGCATGTACAGCACCCACTGCATCCGCTGCGTGCGCTGCACCCGCTGTCTGTACAGCACCCACTGCATCCACTGCGTGCGCTGCACCCCCTGCAGCACCCAGCACCCCACCGGTGCATGCACTGCACCCTCTGCAACACCGTGCATCCCATCCCCACGTGCACTGCACCCAGTACAACGCCGTGTGCCCCATTGCTGTGTGCCATGCACCCTGCGCACCCCTCTCCCTGTGTGTGCTGCACCCCCTGCAACACTGTGCACCCCATCCCTGCATGCACTGCACCCAGTGCACCCCCATTCCTGTGTGTGCTGCACCCTCTGCAACACCGTGCACCCCATCCCCACGTGCACTGCACCCAGTGCACCCCCATTCCTGTGTGTGCTGCACCCTGTGCACCCCCATTCCTGCGTGTGATGTACCCTGTGCAACACCGAGCACCCCATCTCTATGTGCCCTGCACCCTGTGCACCCCTCTCCCTGTGTGTGCTGCACCCTCTGCAACACCATGCGCTCCATCTCCACATGCACTGCACCCAGTGTACCCCAATCCCCGTGAGCACTGCACCCTGTGCAACACCGTGTGCCCCATCTCTGTGCCATGCACCCAGTGCACCCCCATTCCTGTATGCGCTGCACCCTCTGCAACACCGAGCACCCCATCTTTATGTGCCATGCACCCAGTGCACCCCTATCCCTGTGTGCACTGCACCCAGTGCAACACCGTGCACCCCACTGCTGCACGCACTGTACCCAGTGCACCCCCTATCCCTGCGTGCACTGCACCCAGTGCAACACCGTGTGCCCCATCTCTGTGCCATGCACCCTGTGCACCCCCATTCCTGTCTGCACGGCGCTCTGTGTGACACCGTGCACCCCACTTCTGCCTGTGATGCACCCAGTGCACCCCTATTTCTGTGTGCTGCACCCGCTGCAAGACCGTACGCCCCATCCCCAAGTGCACTGCACCCAGTGCAACACTGTGCACTCTATTGCTGTGTGCACTGCACCCAGTGCACCCCTATTTCTGTGCGTTGCACCCTGTGCAACACCCCATTGCTGTGTGCCATGCACCCTGTGCACCCCATTCCTGTGTGCACTGCACCCAGTGCAACTCCGTGCACCCCATTCCTGCATGTGATGCACCCAGCGCACCCCATCTCTGGGCGCTGCACCCCCTGCAACACCGTGCACCCCATCCCCACGTGCACTGCACCCAGTGCAACACTGTGCACCCCATTGCTGTGTGCCATGCACCCAGTGCACCCCCATTACTGTGTATACTGCGCCCTGCGCACCCCCATCCCTGCATGCGCTGCACCCAGTGCACCCCATTCCTCTGTGCATGGCACCCTGTGTGATGCCGTGCACCCCATTGCCATGTGCACTGCACCCAGTGCAACACCGTGCACCCCACCTCTGCATGTCCTGCATCCACTGCACCCCCGCTCCTGGGTGCTCTGCACCCTCTGCAACACCGTGCACCCCCATTCCTGCGTGCACTGCACCCAGGGCACCCCCATTCCTGTGTGCTGCACCTAGTGCAACACCATGCACCCCATCCCCAAGTGCACTGCACCCAGTGCACCCCTATTTCTGTGCGCACTGCACCCCGTGCAACACTGTGCACCCCATTGCTGTGTGCCATGCACCCTGTGCACCCCCATTCCTGTGCGCTGCACCTGTGCATCACCCTGCACACCATTCCTGTGTGCACTGCACCCTGTGCACCCCTATTTCTGTGCGCTGCACCCCCTGCAACACCATGCACCCCATCCCCAAGTGCACTGCACCCAGGGCAATCCCATTCCTGTGTGCGCTGCACCCAGTGCACCCCCATTCTTGTGCAGTGCACCCAGTGCAACACCGTGCACCGCACTGCTGTGTGCGCTGCACCCTGTGCGCCCACATTCCTGTGCGCTGCACCCGTGCATCACCCTGCACCCCATTGCTGTGCCATGCACCCTGTGCACCCCTATTTCTGTGCACTGCACCCCCTGCAACATCGTGCACCCCATCCCCAAGTGCACTGCACCCTGTGCACCCCCATTTCTGTGAGCGCTGCACCCAGTGCAACACCGTGCACCCCATTCCTGTGTGCACTGCGCCCTGTGCACCCGTTTCTGCGCGCTGCACCCTCTGCAACACCGTGCACCCCATTGCTGTGTGCGCTGCACCCTGTGCACCCCCATTTCTGTGCACTGCACCCTGTGCAACACCGTGCACCCCCTGCAACACCCTGCACCCCATCCCCAAGTGCCCTGCACCCTGTGCACCCCCATTTCGGTGAGCGCTGCACCCAGTGCAACACCCTGCACCCCATCCCCACGTGCACTGCACCCTGTGCACCCCGGGAGCGTGCGCTGCACCCGCTGCACCGCCTCGCACCCCCCGCCACCGCTCCCCGCACCCCCCGAGCGGGTGCAGGGCGCTGCTGCAACCCCGGGCCTGCCCGTGGGTGCCCCCCTCCCCCACCCCCGCCCCCCCCGCCCTACCTGACCCCCCCCACACCCCGTGGGTGCCGTGCCGCGGACCCCCGTGGGGTGCCCCCCCCCCAATGCCCCGCACCCCCCGTGGGTGCACCCACCGCACCCCGCTGCAGCAGCCCCGCAACGCGCATGCGGACCGGCGCTAGGACCCCGCGGAGCCGCGGCGGCGGGGGGGGATGAATGGGGGCCGTGGGAGCCGCGGGGGAGCCACGTGACGGCGGGGAGCCAATCGGGGCGCGGGTGACGTCGCGCGGCGGCTCCCTTTTTCTGCCCCGGGATGGTTTATTATTATTATTATTGGGGTTTTTTAATTATTTTTTTGGTTTTTGCCCCAAAACCGGGGCTTTTTAGGGGCGGATGAAGCGGGGCCGGGGGTCGCGGTCCCGCGTGGGGGCGGCTCAGGTGAGTGACGGGGGGGGGGAGGGGGGGGAACCTCGCCCTTCCCCCCCTCCCCCATTCAAGGAAACGGCGGGGGTCACGTGGCGGCGGCGAGGTGTCACTCAAGCGCGGTCCCGCCCTCCCCCTCCCGCGGCGGCCAATCGGCGGCGAGGACGGCGGTGACGGGCAGGTGGGGCGGGGCGGCTTTGTGCGGGGCGGCGGTTTGGGGCGAAAAGCGCCATGTTTGGGTGTTCGCGCGGGGGCGGCGGTGCGGGCAGGGCCCCAAGTGCTGTGTCACGGAGTGGGGGGGGGGGGTAGGGATCCAGGCACCCACCCGTGTCCTGCGAGCCCGGGGCGGGGGGGGAACCGGGGAGGAACCGGGACACCCCCCCCCCCCCGTGGGTGGGGGGCGAATGGGGTCGGGGCTCCCCGTGGGGAGGGGGGAGAAACCCCCGCCACGATCGCTGTGGGGATTCCGGCCCCCCCCCGCAATGGGGTGGGGTTTGGGGGGGGGGAGGGCGCCCAGCCGCGGATCGGGCCCCGGCGGCGGCGTGTCCGTGGGGGTTAGCGCATCCCCGGTGTGGGGACGGGGGGGAAGGCGGCGCGGCCCGGTGTCGGCGGGGCCCGGTGGGCGCGGGGGGCAGCCCGCTGCGTGGCTGTGGGGGGGGGGGGAAGGCGAGGCGCGGCGCCGCCGGTATCCCCAGGCCTTGAGGCCCGCGGGACCGCGGCGAGGGGGGTGAGGGCGGGTGGCGGGGATCCCCCCGGTGCCCGGCGTTACCGGGGGTGGCGGGGAGGCGGCGGGGCCGCCCGGGTTCATTGTCCGGCCGCCGGCGCCCGCCGCTGGCACAAGATGGCGGCCGCCGGCTTCGTCTTCCCCCCCCTCCTCCGCCCTCATCCCCGCCGCGGGGAGCGCGACGACGACCGCCAACGGCCGGTCCCGCCCCTCACGTGACCCGCCGGCCAATCAGCTCGCAACGAATGGCAGCGCCGGCCAATGGGAGGCGAAAGCGCCGCGTCCGTCAGGGCGGGAGGGAGGGAGGGGAGGGGAGAGGGGAGGGTGAGTGGCGCGCCGCGCGGCCAATGGGAGAGGAGAGCCCGACGTGCCTCCGCCCAATGAGGCCGCGGCGGGGCGGGGCGGGGCGGGTGGGTGATGTCAGCGCCGGCGGCGGCCAATGAGGGGCGGGCTGGTGTCTATATAAGGGCGGCCGGGGGCAGGCCGAGAGGCGCCATTTCGCTGGGACGAAGGACGGAGCGGGTCGGGCCGGCGGCGCGCTGGGGGCGGCCCCCAAACCGGATCCATCCTCCGCCGGGCGGCCCAGCCCCCGCCTCCGCGCTCCCGGAGGGCTTCGCCGGACCCTCCCCGGTCTCCGTAGCGACCCCTGCCTGCGGCCAGCGGCGAGGGGGGCCCTCCTCTCCCCCCCACACCCCCCCGCCGCCCCGCTCCGGCCCTCCTCCCCTCAGGGAGCCAAGATGGAGCCCGCTCGGTGATTCCCCGCTTGCAATCCGCTGTCATCCGCCTCCCGGACAGCCGCGGCCCTCCTGATTCCCGGTCTCGGCGGACTTAACCGGCTCTTAACGACGCGACGAGGCCTGTATTGACCGGATCGCGCAGGATTTGGGACCCGGAGGGGGCTCCGAAGAGGGGACCCCCCCCCTTTCTCCCCGTACATCCCCCCCCCCCCGCCGCCATTTTCTCCGCGCCCGCTCATGTGAAGGCCGGTGGATGGTCCCGCCTCGCCGCCCTTCGCCGCGCCCGGCCGGAGGAGCCGCCGCCGCCGCCGTTTGAGGCCCGCCCCGCCCGGCCGCGCCCTGCCCGGGGAAGGGGAGGGGGTCCCTGGCTCGTCCCCCCTCCCCGTTATCCGGTGATGCGTTGACGGGGGAGGGCCCCGCCGGGCCGGTACCGCCGAACCGTTCGCCGGGCAAAGTGGGGGGGTCGTCGGAGGAGACGGCGGCGGCGGGTGGAGGAGGAGGAGGAGGAGGAGAAGGTGAAGAAGGACGGCCGGGACCCAGGGCCGGGCACGCAGCCGCCGGCATGTTGCAGAATGTGAATCCCCAGAGCAAGTAGGTACCGGTACCGGTGGGTTGGGGGTTTGGTGTCACGCGTGGGTTGTGGCGGTGACACGAGTGGGGTTGGGGGGGAGCCTGGTGCTGCCCGCTGCTGCGGAGCCGGGCTCTGTCCCCTCTCTGGGACGGACAGACGGACGGTGGGAGCTGCCCCTTCCCACCCACGCTTGGTGGGGTTGGGGTCTCGCCTGCCCGCTCCCCGCCGTGACCCTGTCACCCCCCTCCCCAGCGCCGTCCTTGGCGCTTGAGCCGTGCCCTTGGCAGCTGGGGAGCCCCGGGGAAAAAGGTCCCGGCCGTGCCAAGCGCTGACACCCGGGGCGAAGCCGGCGGGCGCTGGGTGACAGCCACGGGAGGCCGCGGGTGACAGGCCCGTGGGTGACAGGCACCCGTGGGTCAGCTCAGGGCAACCCCTCCGCGGTTCAGGGCTGCGAGAGGGTCAGGGTTTTGGCCAGCAGCTGCCACGGTGAAGGAGCAGGGAGAGCAGTGCTGCGCTTCGGAAACCTCCGGAGCCTTCGCGTCGCTGTCCCGGGGGTCCCCGGTGCCGCCGTGGCGGTTTTTGGTTGGCCTCGCGACAAAATTGTCCTCTTCTGGGGAGATTTCCGTGCCCTTGTACCGCTGCTCGGCGCCATAAAATGCCGGTCGTTGCCATAAAACGCTGATTTTTTTTGGCCTTAAATTGGCGCGAGAGTTGGTTGCGAGCGTGACGCGGTCACGGCTGCGCCGCCTCCCTGGGACCCTGGGTCCCCCGAGCCCTGGCTCGTCCCCATGGATGGTTTCGGGTCCCTGCGACCAGGACGGCGTCAAGCCGCCCGCGATCTTGGCCCTGGCGTTGACGTAACGGTCCAGCCACGCCATGGGGCTTGGCTGCGTCCCCCAAATCCCACCGGAGCTCCGGGCCGTGGCCTCGGAGAGCGGGCGACGCCAGCGGTGTCACCGTCGCCTCGGTCGGCGCAGCGGCACCGTCACCGCACCGACGCCGTCACCTCGGCGCGCGGCCCCGCGGGCCGGCTCTTTGTTCAAGGGCGAGCCTGGACCCGCGCCAACCTCTCGGCTCCGGCTGCGCCGGCGCGAACGGCTCTCCCGGCACCGGCGGGGAACCGGGCGCCCGCCTGGCAGCAATTAACGGGCGCAGCCGGAGTTTACGGCCAAATCCCCCCGGGGAGACGCGCGATGGGAGCTCGCCCGCGTCCTGGGGAATTGGATCATCTCCCTCCGCCGCGCCGTAGCCGTGCGCGACGACGTTTCCGCCCTTAATGGCGGCGTCGGGAGCGGTCGGCTTCCTTCCGGGGGTTTCTCCTGAGAACCCCGCGGCCCAAACCCGGTTATTTTTGGGTTTTTTTGGCAAAGGCGGTGGTGCGGCACCGCGGCGCGGAGCTGCCCTCCCCCCTAACCCTGTCTCTGCTCCCCTTTCAGGATTCTGGGGGAGGGCAATGCCGGGCTCATGGGCCTGGCGACGGAATCGACCCCCGGCAAGCGGATCCGCAAACCCTCGCTCCTCTACGAGGGCTTCGAGAGCCCCACCATGGCGTCGGTGCCGGCCCTGCAGTCCCCCCAGGTGAACCCACCTCCGCCGGAGGTTTCCAACCCCAAGAAGCCGGGTCGGGTCACCAACCAGCTGCAGTATCTGCACAAAGTGGTGATGAAGGCTCTGTGGAAGCATCAGTTTGCTTGGCCCTTTCGCCAACCCGTCGACGCCGTCAAGCTGGGCCTGCCGGTAACGAGCCTTAACGGGCGGGTGCGGGAGAAGTTAACGGCGCCCGGGGCGTGCGCGAGAGTGTGTCTGTGTGTCCCCCCCCTTCGCCCCCCAACGCCGGCGCGTGCAGGCAGGGGGTGTCAGGCAGACGTAAGGCTAAAATTCGGCGCCGCCCGACCCCGGACGTGGTGCGTGTCCCTCCCGCCCCAGCCTGAGAGTGCCAGGGCCGGCGCCGTCCCCCTCCCGGGGGTTCCGCCACAGAGATGCAGCTGCAGGTGCCTGGGCTGTGCTGGCCTCGCCCTCTCCCGGGGGCATAACCCCTACCGCTCCCCGCCACCTCAGCCCCTCGTAGGCGTCCGGGCTGGTCCTGGGGACGTCCTCAGAGCAGCTGCCACCCCCTTCCTTATCCCGATGTCCCCTACAAAGGTATGGATGAGGTGACGCAGCCGCTCTAGAGGTAACCCGGACGCTTCCCCACCTAATCTCTTGTGCCCTGAATGCGTTTTGCAGATTCCCATCCATGAATTTGTAGAAGACATCCTGTGACCCCAATATTAAACGCCAGCCCCCCTCGTGCACCTGTGGCGCCCAAGGAGTTAAAGCCCGGAGGTAATTTCCACGTAGGTTTCGCTCTTAAAATTTAGCGTTAGCTTCCCCGAGCCCCGGCCCACCTCTGGCGCGGGACGCGCGCGCCCTCCAGACGCCGGGGTCCGGCCATCCCCCGTAGCGTAGGCTCCCCCAGGCACCTAGGGACCCTCTCGCCCCTTCTCCGTGGGCGAAGGGGACGGTGGCACTCTCGGGTGGGGACCAGGTCCGGAGGCGTTTCTTGAACCCCGATGCACCCCCTGCCTGCGCTTGGGCGACGAGTGAGAGCTGGTGTGTGAGCGGGCGGCCGGCCCCTGTGCGCGCGGCGGCCGCTAAGGCGAGCTTCGCGCCGGTCCCGGCTCCGAGACGGGCGAGACGGCGCTTTGCCGGGCGCCCGCGGGACCGGGGAAGCTGGGCGCGGGGAACGCGGCGCGGTGGCCGGCGCGCCCCTGACCGCCGGTCCCGCGTCCTTTGCCGGCAGGACTACCACAAGATCATCAAGCAGCCCATGGACATGGGGACAATCAAGCGGCGCTTGGAGAACAACTATTACTGGGGGGCTGCGGAGTGCATGCAGGACTTCAACACCATGTTCACCAACTGCTACATCTACAACAAGGTGAGAACCGCGCCGGCGCTGCCCCGCACCGCCGGCGAGTCCCGCGGCACCTTCCCGGCGGGCTCTGACGCCGCCCCTGCTTCTCCCCGCAGCCCACGGATGACATTGTGCTGATGGCGCAAACCCTGGAGAAGATCTTCCTGCAGAAGGTGGCCCAGATGCCACCAGAAGAGCAGGAGATCGTGGTACCGGTGGCCAAGAACAGCCATAAGAAGGGAGCGTCGCGGGCAGCAGGTACGGTCACGCCGCGTGGCGTGGGACGGCCGGCGGGTTCGGCGGGCTCCCTCCCGGGGCCGCGGCGGCGCTAACGGCGGCGGGGGGGGTTTCTTGTCTCGGCCCAGCGCTCCTGGCGGGACTCACGGCTGCTCAGCAAGTGCCGGCCGTCTCCTCCGTGTCCCACACCGCGGTCTACACCCCGAGCCCCGACATCCCCACCACCATAGTCAACATTCCCCACCCATCCGTGATCTCCGCTCCGCTCCTCAAGTCGCTGCACTCCACTGCCCCGGCCGTCCTGGCTGCGCCCGCTCCCACCCAGCCCGTGGCCAAGGTAGGAGGGCAAACCCTGGCCGCGGGGCAGGCTCCGCGGGGCCGGAGCGTTGGCGTCGGCTTTGCCCCCGCCGTAGCCTCACGCTTGGTTCTTCTCCCTTTTTTCTTTCGGTAGAAGAAGGGCGTGAAACGGAAAGCGGACACCACCACCCCCACCACCACGGCCATCATCGCCACCAGCGGAGAATCCTCGCCCTCCGCCACGCTGCTGGAGGCCAAAGCGGCCAAGATCCCCGCGCGACGGGAGAGCGGCCGCCCCATCAAACCCCCCAAGAAGGATTTACCGGATTCGCAGCAGCACCAGACATCCAAGAAGGGCAAATTATCGGAGCAGCTCAAGTACTGCAACGGGATCCTCAAGGAGCTGCTCTCCAAGAAGCACGCGGCCTACGCCTGGCCCTTCTACAAGCCCGTCGACGCCTCGGCCCTGGGGCTGCACGACTACCACGAGATCATCAAGCACCCCATGGACCTCAGCACCATCAAGGTGTGGGGCTGGGGAAGGGGGTGGAGGAGCTTTTTTTGGGGGGGGCTGTGTTGCTTTGCGTCCCCCCCGCGCTGGGAGCTCCCGCTCACCGTTTCTCCTCCCCGCAGCGCAAGATGGAGAACCGGGACTACCACGACGCGCAAGAATTTGCCGCCGACGTCCGGTTAATGTTCTCCAACTGCTACAAGTACAACCCGCCCGATCACGACGTGGTGGCCATGGCCCGCAAGCTGCAGGTGAGCGGCGCGGTGGCGGGTGTGGTGCTCCCCTCCTCTTCCTCGCGGCGGCCGCCCGCCCGCCGCGCTGACCCCGCTCCCCCTCGCAGGACGTCTTCGAGTTCAGCTACGCCAAGATGCCGGATGAACCGCAGGACGCCAGCCCGCCCTCGGTGTCGGCCCCGCTCGCCGGCGCCCTCTCCAAATCCTCCTCCGAGGAATCCTCCAGCGACGAGGACGAGGACGACGAGGACGACGAAGACGACGACGAGGACGAAAGCAGCAGCGAAAGCTCGTCGGAGAGCGAGGAGAGCTCCGATTCGGAGGAGGAACGCGCCAACCGCCTGGCCGAGCTGCAGGAGCAGGTGAGGGCCGGAGAAGGGTCCGTGCCACCTCCCGGGCCCGCTCCCCACGCCCGCCTCACCCCCTGTCTCCCCCCACAGCTGCGGGCCGTGCACGAGCAGCTGGCTGCCCTCTCACAGGGCCCCGTTTCCAAACCCAAAAAGAAGCGGGAAAAGAAGAAGAAGAAGAAATCGGAGAAGCACAAAGGCCGAGGAGGAGGCGACGAGGAGGCCCGGGCGCGTCAGGCCCAGCTCCGTAAAGCCAAGAAAGCCGGTGGCGGCGGCGGGACCGGCGGAGGCGGCGGCGGCGGCAGCTCCAAGTGAGTGCGGGCGGCCGGCGCGGCGCCGGGGTGGCGCGGGCGGCGGCCGTGATGACTCTTTCCCCGGCGGAGCGACCGTGGCGAGGAACCGATCGGAACAAGCCAAACCCTGTCTGAGCGCCGCGGCGAGGGGGTTTCGGGAGGGGCGGGGGGGATTTTGCGGCAGCCCCTGACGCCGCCGCGCCGTCTCTCCCGGCAGGAACTCGAAGAAGGCGGCGAAAGCGGCTTTGCCGCCGCCGCCGGCGCTTTACGATTCGGAGGAGGAGGAGGAGAGCAAACCCATGACCTACGACGAGAAACGTCAGCTCAGTTTGGACATCAACAAGCTGCCGGGCGAGAAGCTGGGGCGGGTGGTGCACATCATCCAATCGCGGGAGCCTTCCTTGCGCGACTCCAACCCCGAGGAGATCGAGATCGATTTCGAGACCCTCAAACCCTCGACGCTGCGGGAACTGGAGCGCTACGTCCTCTCCTGCCTGCGGAAGAAACCCCGGAAGCCCTACAGCGAAAGTAAGCGCCCGCGGGGTGGCGTCGGGAGGGTTTTGAGGGGAGGCCGAGCCGCCACCGAGCCTCCGCCTTCTCCCCGCAGCCCTGAAGAAGCCGGTGGGGAAGACGAAAGAGGAGCTGGCGCTGGAGAAGAAGCGGGAGCTGGAGAAGCGGCTGCAGGACGTCAGCGGCCAGCTCAACTCCACCAAAAAGCCCCCGAAGAAGGGTGAGTCGCCGGGGCGACGCGCCCGAATCGCGGCCGGGGCGACGCGCCCGAATCGCGGCCGCGCCCTCCTTCCGTTGCCGCTCAACCTCGCTCCTTTTTTACCTTACAGCCAGCGAAAAACCGGAATCGGCTCAACAAGTTGCCGTATCGCGACTCAGCGCCTCCAGTTCCAGTTCGGATTCCAGCAGTTCCAGTTCCAGTTCCTCATCCTCGGACACCAGCGATTCGGATTCGGGGTAGAGGGGAACGGGAAAAACCCCACGGCGGCTGCCGGCGGCGCGGGCAGGTTCGGAAGAGGCTCTGCGGGACCGGACCCAGGTGAACCGGACTGAGGGGAAGGCGGGGGTGGGGGGGGCCTCCACAAGCAAGCAGAGCCCCCTCCCCCCCCCACGGGACGCGGGGGGGCTACGGCGGAGCCCCCCCCTCACCCCGCGGCCCCACGGACTCTCGGGGCGCAGGACGGGGTGGGGGGAACCCCAGTGTTTACAGGCCGGAGGCAGCGCCAGGGCGGGAGTTGGGGGGAGAGGGGGGGCCCTCACGCACCCACCCCCCCCAAGCAGGTTTTATTGTTTTAAGGTTTTGGTTTTTTTTTTTTGGACTTGTGGGATTTTTTCCAAAGGGGAAAAGTTTGGGGTTTTTAAGAAAAAAAAAAGAAAAAAAGAAAAAAAAAAAAAAGAAAAAATGAGGAGGGGAAAAATAAAATTAAAAAAAAATTAAAAAATCTTTTAAAAAGATGACAAAAAAAAAAAAACAAAAAGCGCCCGGGGAGGGGGGGGTTGAGCGTCCCGCGTTGGGCTTTGCCGTGGGGGCACTCGGGCGGCCCTTCCCCGCCCTCGCCCACCCCCCCTCCCCGGGGGGAGCCGCCGCCGCCGCCCTCCCCCTCCCCCTCATCTCTGGAGGATTTTTAATTTATTTGCGCGGGCGGGGGCCCCGGGCCGCGCCGTGTACATACCCCCCCCGGCAGAGGGTCAGGGCAGCATGTTCCCGCGCGGGGAAGGGGGGAGGGAGGGGCCGCCTGTTTTTTACGTTGACTGTATAATTTTTTTTTTTTCTACTTGTTTTGTTGTTTTTTTGGGGTTTTATTTTTTTTCCTTCCCACCCCCCACTCTTAGACCCTCAGAGCTGTGTTTTCATCTTAATTGTATGTTTTGAGCCTTTTGATTCTTTAACATGTAAATAAAGAAAATATTATTCGAGTTGAGCCGGCCTCGGCCTCCTCTTCTCCAGGCTGAGCCCCCCCAGCTCCCCCAGCCGCCCCTCCCCACCCTTGTGCTCCAGCCCCTTCCCCAGCCTCGCTGCCCTGCTCTGCCCACGCTCCAGCCCCTCCAGCTCCTTCTGGGGGTGAGGGGCCCAGCGCTGAGCACAGGATTCGAGGGGCGGCCTCACCAGTGCCCAGCACGGGGGGACGATCCCTGCCCCAATCCTGCTGGCCACACCGTTCCTGATACAAGCCAGGATGCCACTGGCCCTCTTGGCCACCTGGGCACGCTGCTGGCTCATGTTCAGCCGCTGTCGCCCACCACCCCAGGTCCTTTCCCGCCGGGCAGCTCCCAGCCGCTCCTCCCCATGCCTGCAGCGGTGCCTGGGGTTGTTGTGCCCCAAGGGCAGGACCCGGCCCTGAGCCTTGTTGCCCCTCACACAGTGGCCTGTGCCCATCGACCTGGCCTGGCCAGGTCCCTCTGCAGAGCCTCCCTGCCCCCAGCAGATGAACGCTCTCACCCAACTCAGTGTCATCTGCCAACTGGGTGCCCTCGATCCCCTCGTCCAGATCAGCGATAACGATATTGAACAGGACCGGTCCCAGTGCTGAGCCCTGGGGACGCCACTGGTGACCGGCCGCCAACTGGGAAGGAGGGTGAGGGAGAGCAGGAGCTGGGGATGGGGACACCGCGAGCAGGAATGGGGACACCGAAAGCCGTGACAAGGGACCGTGAGAGCTGCGACGGGGACCCCACCCCCCCGTTGGTTCTTACCCAGCCCTCAGCTCCCAGCTCCTCCAGGAGAAACCGTGCGAAACGGTGCCCAAGCCCTCGCTAAATCCCGCGCATCCACCGCCCCCAGCCTCCCCCTCGCCCGCTCAGGGTCACCTTGTCACAGCAGGGCACCGGCTCGGTCAACCCACGCCGCCTGGGCCCGATCCCCCGCTTGTCCCGCACGTGCTGGCGTTCAGGCTGATGCGCTCCGTAACCTTCCCCGGCACCGAGGTCGGGCTGAGAGGCCTGGGTTCCCCTCATCCTCCTCCTCCTTCATCCCATTCCCCAGCCGACCGGGACCTCCCCACACCCAGGATGCTGAGAGGTGACGGAGAGCGGCTCCGTGAGCGCCAGCGCCTTCGGTGCCCTTGGCCCCAGCCCGTCCCCACCGCCCTGGGCGCTGTGACCCCCCACCCTCCCCAGTCCCACAGCGGCAGGAGGAGGCTGCTGCCACCTCCCCGCCCCGGTTGCGGTACCGAACCCCCCGTCTCCCCTCGTCTGCTCCCCCAGAGGGGTCCCCAAGCACGCAACGCCCCGGGCCCGCCTCTCGACGCGTGTTTATTAGGCAGGGGACCCCCCCTTGCTGCGGTGAGGACCGCAGGCGGGGTTGGCAGCAGCGGGGAGGACGGGGGGGGGCCCGCGGCGGGGCCAGGCAGGGATCGGGGAGCCGGGAGCGACGCTGGGGGACAGAGGACGGAGAGCGGCGGAGTCGATGCGCAGGGGCTGGAGTTCGTTCAGGAGCCCTGAGGGGGGGAAAAGGGGAGAAATGAGCGGTGCTGGGGGCTGGGGGCTGCTCCGGCCGGGGTCGGGGCGCGACGGACGTTACCTGCAGCCTGGGGAGCGCGGCGCCCTGCAACGCAGAGAGACAAGGTCAGCGTCGGAGCAGGGGCGGCCCCAAAGAGACGCCCCAAACCCCAGGGACCCCCCGCCCAGCGTCCCCACCGCTCACCTTCTTGCGCACGTAGAGGAAGAGCCCCAGCGCCAGGAAGATGAGCCCCAGCACGAAGCCCCCCACCCCCGTCAGCATCTTGCTCCTGGCGGCGTCCGGCTGCAGCTCTGCGGGGACGAGAGCAGGGGCTGAGGGCTGGGGGGGCCCCCGTCCCCCTCCCCACCTGCATCAGGGGCTGCGGCCCCCACCCCAGGCTGCCGGGCAGGGCAGGGCCTTACCCCAGTGCTGGGTGACGGGGTGCTGCAGGCTGACGTGCTCCACCTGGCACGTGTAGGTGTCCCCGCGCTGCGGGGTGGTTTCCAGCATCACCAGCACCTGGTAGGTCCAGTCCCCGTTCTGGATCACGTCCGTGGACACCACGCGCTCCGTCTCCTCCTGCCCGTTCTTGAACCACTTCACCTCAATCTCCGCGGGGTAGAAATCCATCACGGCGCAAACCAGCCTGTCCGTCTGGGGCAGGGAGCTCGACTGCACGGGGTAGATTTCCACCTCGGGTTGAACTGGGGGAGAGCGAGAGCGCGCTGGGAAGGGGCTGGGAGAGCGCAGGGGCCACCCAGCCTGGCCCAGGGCCGTCCCCGTGGTCCCCACGCAGGACGTGCCCAGGGAGGGTGCAGGGAGGGCAGGGAAGGGTGCAGGGGCTTTGCTCGGGGCTG
>CM036580.1:4628743-4676723 GCA_020745775.1 Theristicus caerulescens
CTCGCACATGGGTGGCATGCTGGGGTCGCGTGGGGCTACCAGAAGCGTCACTCTGAGTCCCTGGTGGGAAGCGCTGGGAGGGGGCATGGCCACGGGTTGGTCCAGCATGGGGTCTGGTGCGAAGCAGAGCTCTCAGTCCAGGGCCTGAATAAAAACTACCTGGAGATAACTGATTCTAGCGCAAAAAAAAAAAATAATAGCAGCAACAACTGAGCCCCCACCCCTGGCATCACACAGTGGTGATCAGACAGGAGCCGCTGTCCCTCCAGGGTAGATCTGGGGCTGGACCCCACCGTGGATACATCTCCCCGTGACCCACACACTGAGCTCAGCCCTGGGGAGTACCGGCACGCCGTGGGGACACGGCCGGAACAGAGGGGGTCGGCTGCCGCTGGGGACACAAGGCTTGTCCTCCCCGCTGGCAAAGGCACAACAAGCACCCTCAACCTCAGGAGGACACTCGGGGTCCTGACATGAGATGTCAGCGGGGAGGGAAAAGGGGAATTGGTTTGGAAAGCGGATACAGTCCCGCACAGGTTGCAGGCAGCGCCGGGGACGCAGGGCTGGACAGAGGTGTCCAGGGGCTCCTGCCTTGACCATGCAGACCCGGAGCCCAAGAGGGGCACGTCCTAAAAGACAGGTCCCAAAAACCGTTGTTGTTCGCTGCCTCCCGGCTTGGACACGTGCAGGGGGTGTAGCCAGCATGGAGCTGCCAGTGGGGGGCTCCTGGCTGAGCCCCAGCTCCCACCCCCCAACTCCCGGAGGAACCCAGGCTCCCTGACCCAGCAATGCCGGGCCAAGGGCTCATGTGCCCAGAGCAGGCAGGTTCCTGCAGCAGACGCTGCCGGCCCCACACCCTGAGACCAGGACCTCAGCTTCCTGGAGTCTGCCGGAGACTGGTGATGCAGCCCAGTGCTGCCTGCTGACTGGTTGGGCTGGGGTTACTGGAGGGCAAAGAGAGCAGGCAAGGCCCTTTCCCCGAAATGCTGGCGTGCCCCATGGCGGGGACACTGGCTTTGGTGGAAATCCCCTGTCTCTGTGGGTGCGGGAGGGGGGGGATCAGTGGGGGCAAGCCGGCAGGACGCACAGACGGAGCCTCTGCTGGGCTGCTGGGCAGCTCTCACCTCACCCCAAGGACGCCAAGCCCCGCGGCGTCAGGGGCCTGAGGCCAGGAAGGGATCACTGGCGCATCAAGCCGAGCGGCCGCTTGCGCTCAGGGGTGTCCCCTTTCATCGGGCATTGGCCCGTGAGGAGTCAGCTCCCTCGAGACCTGCGCCAACTCCAGCCACCCTCTCTGGCTGTGCCAGAGCTGTCCGAACAGGAGCCTCACGACACCGTTACCAGCCAGGCAGGAGGTGGTGCTTGTGCCGCAGACACGCAGCCCCCACAGCTAAGGTGGTCCGTGATTGAGTCACCCTTCCCACCCCCAGCCCCACGCCAGGGATCCCCTCTGCCTTCTTGAGACCTCAGGGCTGTCGTGGGAAGGGGGAAACGGCTGTGAATGGTGTCAGGGGATTTCCAAGAGAAGGTTCCCTCCTCCCCCAGGGCTGCCATGTCACCAGTTACCAGGGGAAAAATTGCGAGGGAAGACCCGAGCCCAGACAGTGACAGAGCCGAGCGAGCAGGATAATGCCCTCGCCCTCTCTGCATACTCCTCCGGAGAGTGGCTTCCCAGCAGGCAGCACTGCACTGGAATGGCACCCCCCACACACACGCAGGGATGGTATAACAATGACAATGCTCTGGAGCGGGTGAGAGACTCAAACACCCCCAAAAGACTCAAACACCCCTTTTTACTACCGTCAGAACAGCTGCAGGAAGCAGGAGGGTGACTGGCACGTGAGAGCAGGGTGGGCAAAAGAGAGACATCTCCCCCCCCACCCTTGAGCCACCCCGCGCCCCAGAGCTGGATCTGGGTTCGCACCCCAGAGCGGAGCAGGACAAGCAGCACGCTGAGGTGGGAGCTGTTCCCAGCCCCACAGACCACTGCACAGGAGAGCTGCAAGCAGGGGATTTACCCCATAAAGGGGAAGCACCTTTCAGGGGTCCTGGCCCTGGGCTGCTCCCGAAGCCCACCCCGTGCCACTGACACCACGGTGCTGGGAGCAGGAACGTGATACTGGGAAGCAGGGCAGGGTGGCAGCGCAGCAGCCCTGGCATGCACCAGGACCGGTCCAGGCCCTTTGGACTCAGCAGCACTTTGCCCTGAGTGCAAGGGGCACGGAGCAGCTCCAGGCACCTTCTCCTTCCCCAGGCCCTGCCCAGGGCGGTGCCACCCCAACCCAAGGACGGGCCCGAGTCCGCTCCAAAGTGTAGCGCTGGAGCAGTCTCTGGTGAATCGGTGCGTGGCGAGCACAGGCAAGGCAGCACAGCAGGAGCCACGGGGTCCAGGTGGCTTCGATTTGCATCTGTCCTCTGTCACAGTGCCTAGCAGAGCTCACTTCATTTCAAGGGAGCCTGACGGTACGTGTGGCTCTTGAAAGCTCCTTGAAAACTCATTTCCACCCAGACTCACTGGAACCAAGGCCACCTCCCCATCACACTGCCACCCTCCGGCCCAGCCTGTCCTTTGCACACAAGGTTTTGCTCCTCACTTATGGTTTCCATGTGTCGGGTCTTTCCTGGGCCAGGACTTCCTAAGCTTCGACACGGAGACCCCCATTTGCCTCGCTGAGCTGCCTGTGGAGCGATGCAGGAAGGCAAATGCCTTGAGACCACACCTGCTGCAGTGGAAAAGCTTTCCGTTAATACATGCATTGGAGATGCTGAGAGATCCAACAGCAGCCACATTCAGTATCTCCTTGCCTACGCAACACCAGCCAGCAACTCGCTTCTCGCCTGCCAAAAGGCAGATGGCTGGTGGGAAACGATGGTGCCTCCAAGAGAGGCAGAACAGTCAGGTGACGCCCGGAGGGACAGCGCTGTCTCCTTGGGTCAGTGTTTTTTCATGATGCTCAAACGCCAGCCCGGCCAAGCGTCATCTTCCCTGCTCAATATTTAAGCACCTGTAACCGCATTTGGGACATGGCAGCTCAGGGAAGATCATAGAGCAGTTTAGGTTTGGAAGGGACCTCTGAAGGTCATCTAGAACAACCCCCCCTGCCATGGCCAGGGACATCTTCAACCAGAGCAGGTTGCTCAGAGCCCCATCCAACCTGACCTTGAACGTTCCTAGCGATGGGGCATCTACCACCTCTCTGGGCAACCTGTTCCAGTGTTTCACCACCCTCAGCATAAAAAATATCTTCCTTATACCTAGTCTGAATCTACCCTTTGAGTATACAACCATTCCCCCTTGTCCTAGCGCTACAAGATGATGAGGTGCTGACCCTCCCTCTGCGCCTCCTCCATCCATGAGACGAAGCATTGCTGCCCTGCCCCAAACAGCCCTGTCTTTCTCCCTGCATCCTCTCTTGCAGCCACGGCACAGCCTCCAGCAGTGGCTACGACCATCATGGTCTGCCAACCCAGCAGCCAGCCCTCAAGCTCTGCCTGCCCGGCACTTGCCTGCACAAAGAGCACTTTGACTGTGGCCAGACCCTGACCTGGCAGGTTTCACAGCTGCACAAATGGTTGTTCCACCCTAAAAGCGTGTTTTGGGGGGTTATTTTACCACAGAAGCCCAGCTGCTACACACAGATGAAGCAGCAGCAGCACCCCTGCCCTTTTCTCCCCTCACACTGCTGCTGCTTCCCACCGTTTTCTCCCCTCACGCCACATCCCGCCCTTTTCTATGCCCTCACACCACTGCCCCTTCCCGCCCTGTTCTCCCCCTCACACTCCTGCCGCTTCCTGCTCTTTTCTCCCCACTCACGCCACTGAGGCTTCCCGCCCTTTTCTCTCCTCATGCAGCTTCCCGCCCTTTGCGCCCCTCTCACACCGCTGCCCCTTCCCGCCCTTTGCTCCCCTCACAGCACTTCCTGCCCTTTTCTCCCCTTGTGCCGCTGCCGCTTCCCGCCCTTTTCTCTCCCTTCATGCTGCTTCCCACCCTTTTCTCCCCCCTCACGCCTCTGCCCCTTCCCGCCCTGTTTTCCCCTCATGCCTCTTCCCGCCCTTTCCCCCCCTCATGCCACTGCCACCTCCCACCCTTTTCTCTCCCCTCACACCGCTTCCCGCCCTTTTCTCCCCTCATGCCTCTTCCCACCCTTTTCCCCCACCTCATGCCACTGCCGCTTCCCCCCCCTTTTCTCCCCTTCACACGACTGCTGCTTCCTGCCTCTTTCTCCCCTCACAACGCTGCCACTTCCCGCGCTTTTCTCTCCTCATGCGGCTTCCCGCCCTTTTCTCCCCCCTCACACCACTGCCACTTCCCGCCCTTTTCTCCCCTCCCGCCTTTGCCCCTTCCCACCCTTTTCTCCCCTCACAGTGCTTCCTGCCCTTTTCTCCCCTCTCACGCTGCTCCCGCTTCCCGCCCTTTTCTCCCCCTCACGCTGCTGCTGCTTCCTTCCTTCTCCTCCCCTCCATGTGGCTGTTGCTTCCTGCCCTTTTCTCCCCTCACGCCACTGCACCTTTAAACCATTTTCTCTCCTCACACCTCTTCCCATGCTTTTCTCCCCTCACGCTGTTGCCGCTTCCCGCCCTTTTCTCCCCTCATGCCGCTTCCCGCCCTTTTCTTTCCCCTCATGCCGGTGCCCCTCCCCACCCTTTTCTCCCCTCACAACGGTGCCACTTCCCGCCCTTTTCTCCCCACTCACACCACTGCACCTTCCCGCCCTTTTCTCCCCCTCACGTCTCGGCTGCTTCACGCCTTTTCCTCTCCCCCGTGCAGCCGCTGCTTCCTGCCCTTTTCTCCCCTCATGCCACTTCCCACCCTTATCTCTCCTCATGCCCCTTCCCGCCCTTTTCTCTCCCCTCACACCCCTGCCCCTTCCCACCATTTTCTTGTCTCTCACGCCACTGCCCCTTCCCGCCCTTTTCTCTCCCCTCACACCGCTGCCCCTTCCCGCCCTTTGCTCCCCTCACAGCACTTCCCGCCTTTTTCTCCCCTTGTGCCGCTTTTGCTTCCCGCCCTTTTCTCTCCCTTCATGCTGCTTCCCACCCTTTCCCCCCTGCTCATGCCACTGCTGCTCCCCGCCCTTTTCTCTCCCCTCGCACTCCTCCCATTTCCCGCCCTTTTCCCTCATGTGGCTGCCGCTTCCCGCCCTTTTTTCCCCTCTCATGCTGCTGCTGCTTCCTGCCCTTTTCTCTCCCTTCATGCCTCTCCCTGCCCTTTTCTCCCCCCTCACGTCTCTGCCCCTTCCCGCCCTGTTTTCCCCTCATGCCTCTTCCCGCCCTTTCCCCCCCTCACGCTCCTGCCACTTCCCGCCCTTTTCTCCTCTCACGGCACTTCCCACCCTTTTCTCTCCCCTCATGCTCCTCCCGCTTGCTGCCCTTTTCTCCATGCTGCTGCCCCTTCCCACCCTGTTTTCCCCTCATGCCTCTTCCCGCCCTGTCCCCCCGCTCATGCCACTGCAGCTTCCCACCCTTTTCTCCCCCCTCACGCTGCTGCCGCTTCCCGCCCTTTTCTCTCCTCACGCCTTTTCCCGCCCTTTTCTCTCCCCTCATGCTCATGCCCCTTTCCACGCTTTTCTCCCCTCATGCTGCTTCCTGCCCTTTTCTCCCCCTCACGCCACTGCTGCTTCCTGCCCTTTTCTCCCCCTCACACCACTGCTGCTTCCCGCCTTTTTCTCTCCTCCATGTGGCTGCCGCTTCCCGCCCTTTTCTCCCCTCATGCTGCTTCCTGCCCTTTTCTCCCCCCTCACACCACTGCCCCTTCGCACCCTTTTCTCTCCTCACGCCGCTTCCTGCTCTTTTCTCTCCCCTCACGTTCCTCCCGCTTGACGTCCTTTTCTCGCACGTGGCTGACACTTCCCACCCTTTTCTCCCCCCCTCACGCCGATGCCCCTTCCCGCCCTTTTCTCCCCTCACAGTGATTCCCACCCTTTTCTCTCCTCACACCGCTGCCGCTTCCCGCCCTGTTCTCCCCACTCACGCCACTGCCCCTTCCTGCCCTTTTCTCCCCCTCACATCTCTGCACCTTCCCGCCCTTTTCTCCCCCTCACATCTCTGCTGCTTCCTGCCTTTTCCTCTCCTCCATGCGGCTGCTGCTTCCCGCCCTTTTCTCCCCTCATGCCCCTTCCCACCCTTATCTCTCCTCATGCCCCTTCCCGCCCTTTTCTCTCCCCTCATGCCACTGCCCCTTTAAACCATTTTATCTCCGCTCACGCCGCTGCCGCTTCCCGCCCTTTTCTCCCCTCACAACGCTGCCACTTCCCACCCTTTTCTCTCCCCTCACGCTCCTCCTGCTTCCCACCCTTTTCTCCCCCTCATGTCACTGCCACTTCCACTGTTTTCTCCCCTCACAACGCTGCCACTTCCTGCCCTTTTCTCCCTTCACAGCACTTCCCACCCTTTTCTCTCCCCTCACACCACTGCCCCTTTAAACCATTTTCTCTCCTCATGCCCCTTCCCACGCTTTTCTCCCCTCACGCCACTGCCCCTTCCCGCCCTTTTCTCTCCTCATGCCGCTTCCTGCCCTTTGCGCCCCTCTCACACCGCTGCCCCTTCCCACCCTTTGCTCCCCTCACAGCACTTCCCGCCTTTTTCTCCCCTTGCGCCGCTTTTGCTTCCCGCCCTTTTCTCTCCCTTCATGCTGCTTCCCACCCTTTTGTCCCCCCTCACGCCACTGCTGCTTCCCGCCCTTTTCTCTCCCCTCACGCTCCTCCCATTTCCCGCCCTTTTCCCTCATGTGGCTGCCGCTTCCCACCCTTTTCTCCCCTCACAGTGCTTCCCGCCCTTTTTTCCCCTCTCACGCTGCTGCTGCTTCCCGCCCTTTCCTCTCCCTTCATGCCTTTCCCTGCCTTTTTCTCCCCCCTCATGCCTCTGCCCCTTCCTGCCCTGTTTTCCTCTCATGCCTCTTCCCGCCCTTTTCCCTCCCCTCACGCTGCTGTCGCTTCCCACCCTTTTCTCTCCTCACGCCTTTTCACGCCCTTTTCTCTCCCCTCACGCTCATGCCCCTTTCCACGCTTTTCTCCCGTCATGCTGCTTCCTGCCCTTTTCTCCCCTCACACCACTGCCCCTTCGCACCCTTTTCTCTCCTCACACCGCTGCCACTTCCCGCCCTGTTCTCCCCCTCACGCTCCTGCCGCTTCCTGCTCTTTTCTCCCCACTCACGCTGCTTCCTGCCCTTTTCTCTCCCCTCCTGCCGGTGCCCCTTCCCACCCTTTTGTCCCCTCACAACACTGCCACTTCCCGCCCTTTTCTCTCCCTTCATGCCACTGCCCCTTCCCACCCTTTTCTCCCCCTCACATCTCTGCTGCTTCCCGCCTTTTCCTCTCCTCCATGCGGCTGCTGCTTCCCGCCCTTTTCTCCCCTCATGCCCCTTCCCGCCCTCTTCTCTCCCCATGCCCCTTCCCGCCCTTTTCTCTCCCCTCACGCTCCTCCTGCTTCCCACCCTTTTCTCCCCCTCACGCCACTGCCACTTCCACTGTTTTCTCCCCTCACACCACTGCCACTTTCTGCCCTTTTCTCCCCCTCACACTGCTGCTGCTTCCTTGCTTTTCCTCCCCTCCATGTGGCTGCTGCTTCCCGCCCTTTTCTCTCCTCACGCCTCTGCTGCTTCCCGCCCTTTGCTCCCCTCATGCCCCTTCCCTCCCTTTTCTCTCCCCTCACGCTCCTCCTGCTTCCCACTCTTTTCGCCCCCTCATGTCACTGCCACTTCCACTGTTTTCTCCCCTCACACTGCTGCCACTTCCTGCCCTTTTCTCTCCTCATGCTGCTTCCTGCCCTTTGCGCCCCTCTCACACCGCTGCCCCTTCCTGCCCTTTGCTCCCCTCACAGCACTTCCCGCCTTTTTCTCCCCTTGTGCCGCTTCTGCTTCCCTCCTTTTCTCTCCCTTCTTGCTACTTCCCACCTTTTTCTGCCCCCTCATACTACTGCTGCTTCCTGCCCTTTTCTCTCCCCTCACGCTCCTCCCATTTCCCGCCCTTTTCTCTCATGTGGCTGCCGCTTCCTGCCCTTTTCTCCCCCTCACGCCACCGCTGCTTCCTGCCTTTTTCTCTCCTCATGCGGCTGCCCCTTCCCGCCCTTTTCTCCCCTCACGGTGCTTCCCGCCCTTTTTTCCCCTCTCACGCTGCTGCTGCTTCCTGCCGTTTTCTCTCCCTTGGTGCCACTTCCCACCCTTTTCTCCCCTCTCATGCTGCTGCCCCTTCCCGCCCTGTTTTCCCCTCATGCCTCTTCCCACCTGTCGTGGTTTAACCCCAGCCAGCAACTAAGCACCACGCAGCCGCTCGCTCACCCCCCCCACCGGTGGGATGGGGAAGAGGATCGGAAGGGCAAAAGGGGAAAACTCGTGGGTTGAGATAAAAACAGTTTAATAACTAAAGTAAAATAAAAAATAGAACAGTAGTAATACAAAGCAAGCGGTACACTGTACAATTGCTCACCGCCCGCCGACCGATGCCCAGCACATCCCCCAAGCAGCGACCGAACCCCTCCCCGGCCAACTCCCCTGCTTATATACTGAGCATGACATCACGTGGTATGGAATAGCCCCCCGCCCAGTCTGAGTCAGCTGCCCCGGCTGTGCCCCCTCCCAGCCTCCCGTGCCCCTGGCAGAGCATGGGAAGCGGAAAAGTCCTTGACCAGTGTGAGCACCACTTAGCAAGTACTTAGCACTACTTAACAAGAACCAAAACGTCAGTGTATCATCGACATTGTTCTCAACCTAAACCCAAAACACAGCCCCATACCGGCTACCAGGAAGAAAACCAACTCCATCCCAGCCGAAACCAGGACACCACCCTTTCCCTCGCTTCATGCCACTGCTGCTTCCCACCCTTTTCTCTCCTCATGCCATTTCACGCCCTTTTCTCTCCCTCACGCTCATGCTCCTTTCCATTATTTTCTCTCCTCATGCTGCTCCCCGTCCTTTTCTCCCCTGACACCACTGCCCCTTCGCGCCCTTTTCTCTCCTCACACCGCTTCCCACCCTTTTCTCCCCCTCACGCCACTGCCGCTTCCCGCCTTTTTCTCCCCCTCACGCCACTGCTGCTTCCCGCCTTTTTCTCTCCTCCATCCGGCTGCCCCTTCCCACCCTTTGCTCCCCTCACGCCACTTCCCGCCCTTTTCTCTCCTCATGCTGCTTCCTGACCTTTTCTCCCCTCTCACGCTGCTGCTGCTTCCTACCCTTTTTTCTCCTCATGCGGCTTTCTGCCCTTTTCTCTCCCCTCATGCTGCTACCACTTCCCGCTTTTTTGTCTCCTCCTGTGGCTGCCGCTTCCCACCCTTTTCTCTCCTCACGCCGCTGCCCCTTCCCCCCCTTTTCTCTCATGTGGCTGCCCCTTCCTGCCCTTTGCTCCCCTCACAGCACTTCCCGCCTTTTTCTCCCCTTGTGCCGCTTCCGCTTCCCGCCCTTTTCTCTCCCCTCATGCTCCTCCCACTTGCCACGCTTTTCTCCCCTCATGCCACTTTTCTCTCTCCTCATGGCACTTCCTGCCCTTTTCTCCCCTTGTGCCACTGCCACTTTCCACCCTTTTCTCCCCCCTCACGTCTCTGCCCTTTTCTCTCCCCTCACGCTCCTCCTGCTTGCCGCCCTTTTCTCTCACGTCTCTGCCCCTTCCCGCCCTTTTCTCCCCTCACAGCGCTTCCCGCCCTTTTCTCTCCCCTCACGCTCCTCCTGCTTGCCGCCCTTTTCTCTCATGTGGCTGCCGCTTCCCACCCTTTTCTCTCCTCATGTCACTGCCATTTCCCACTGTTTTCTCCCCTCACACCGCTGCCGCTTCCCGCCCTTTTCTCCCCCTCATGCTGCTGCTGCTTCCTTCCTTTTCCTCCCCTCCATGTGGCTGCTGCTTCCCACCCTTTTCTCCCCTCACAATGCTGCCCCTTTAAACCATTTTCTCCCCTCACACCACTTCCTGCCCTTTTCTCTCCCCTCATGCTCTTCCCACTTGCCGCCCTTTTCTCCCCTCATGCCACTTTTCTCTCTCCTCATGGCACTTCCCGCACTTTTTCTCCCCTTGTGCCGCTGCTGCTTCCCGCCCTTTTCTCTTCTCATGCCTCTTCCCGCCCTTTGCTCCCCTCTCACACCGCTGCCCCTTCCCACCCTTTGCTCCCCTCACAGCACTTCCCGCCCTTTTCTCCCCTTGTGCCATTGCCCCTTCCCGCCCTTTTCTCCCCTTTTGCCGCTGCTGCCCCTTCCCGCCCTTTTCTCTCCTCATGCGGCTGCTGCTTCCCGCCCTTTTATCTCCCTTCATGCCTCTTCCCACCCTTTTCTCCCCTTGTGCCGCTGCCCCTTGCTGCCCTTTTCTCCCCCCTCATGCCACTGCCCTTTCCCTCCCTTTTCTCTCCTCACAACTCTTCCCGCCCTTTTCTCCCCCTGTGCCGCTGCCGCCTCCCACCCTTTTCTCTCCCCTCACACCACTTCCCTCCCTTTTCTCCCCTCATGCCTCTTCCCACCATTTTCCCCCTCCTCACGCTGCTGCCGCTTCCCGCCTTTTTCTCTCCTCATGCGGCTGCTGCTTCCCACCCTTTTCTCCCCTTGTGCTGCTGCAGCTTCCCACCCTGTTCTCCCCTCACGCTGCTGCCCCTTCAAACCCTTTTCTCCCCCCTCACGCCACTGCTGCTTCCCGCCCTTTTCTCCCCTCATGCCACTTCCCACCCTTTTCTCTCCCCTCACGCTCCTCCCGCTTGCCGCCCTTTTCTCTCCCATCACACCGCTGCCCCTTCCCGCCCTTTTCTCTCCTCACGCCGCTTCCCGCCCTTTTCCCCCCCCTCACACTGCTGCAGGGAAAGTTGAGGGCAGAGGCAGGCACCGAAGTTGTCTGAGGGGGGTAAGGGGTCTCTGAGGAGAAGCAGAACGCCCCAGGGGGTCTGAGGGGAAAGGAGAGGGGTGTGCGTTGGGGGGTGGTATGGCGGAAACAGCCGGGGACGGTGGTAACACCGTGGCGGTGGGGGGAGAGCGGAAGGTTTGTGGATGGGTGGCAGGTGGTGATGGTGACCAGTGGGTTTGGGCATGGTGGGAGTAGGGTGTCTGAGGGTAAACCGGAGCAGGGAGGGGGACGTGGGGGTTTGGGAGGGACACGAGGTGCGGCAGGTGGGAAAGGCGCTGTGGTAGCCGGCCATGACCGAGCATGGGCAGATCCGCGAGCAAGAGTTGAGAGGAACAAGAGGTGCCGGCGTGAGGAGGGGGAAAAGGCAAGCGCAAGGGGGTTGTGGGTGCCTTTCTCCGGGAAGAGTCAGGTTCCCAGGTGTCTGCTGGAAACTTGCTCAGTTTTAAAGCAGCATTCAGTCACGGCAGTGTTTGTCAACTGGAGAAAACACCCCAGTCACCTTAGCAAACCCAGACCAGAAGGTTGCTCACCCTCCAGAGGGTTTGCACAGCCTTGTCCCCCCTTCCCCTTGGCTGTGGGGTTACGTGGTCCATCATGGTGGGATCCCCCCGCATCCCATCCCCGTGCACGGAGACCAGCAGCCTCCCTCTCAGACAGCTCCTACTTGAGCTGAAACCCCCGCAGAGCTGCAGTTTCAGGGGAGCGGGAGTCTCCTGTGTTTTCCCAAATCTCCTTTTTTTTTTTTGTCATGGCTTTTCTTTTCAGTTTGCAAGACTTCTGTGAGGAGCCGTTGAGATGCATTTTGTGGCCCAGATGTTCTGCAGACCCCTCCGGACCGAGCAGCCCATTTGCAGGTGCATTTACTAACGGTGGATTTATGTGCCTGTGTGTTTATTCCCCGCTTTCTCCCCAGGATGGGAACTCGCCTCTGTATGGAGGAATTTCATGATGGAGGAAATCACGTAGGTAAGCTAGGGGAAAGTGAGAGAAACAACAAAAAAAAATAACCGACCCCCAAAAAGCAGCAAAATTATAGATGATATATTACAATACAACTTAAAAAATTACTTACAAAACATTATACAGGCCGCCGGCTCAGCACCAGGGGGCACACCTCTGCTTTTTAAGAAAACTAAAAAGCAAAGACCGGTGCCCCTTTAAACTTCTTTTTATCGGACGGCACCAAGAAAATAATTTTTTACTTTTTTGTTTTTGTTTTTGTTTTTTTTTTTCCTCCCCTCCCTCCTCCCCCAAGCACTGGGCTGGGTTAATCTCCATGCAGAAATTCACTTCTTGGGGTTGGTTTTTTTTTTTGGGAAATCCAAAATTACGCCGCAGGGACCAGTATTGATGGTTGTATCCACTCCTTTAAATAATATAATTAATTTAAAAAATAAAAAACACAGTAAAAACACAACGTCCTTCTTCCTCACTTCCTTCCACGGGCTACGGATAGGCTTTGTCGGAGGCTTTTTAAATACGCCCATTGTAAGAGGAGCGATTTACAATGACTGGAGGTAGGACTGAGGACAGGGACTGGAACCCCTTTGAGCTAATAGGTGCAGCAGGGAAGAGAATTAGCACCCTGATAGGACAGGGAAGCTTTTTTCAAATTAATTAGCCTTGATTAGCAGAGTAGCGAAGTCAAGCGGCCGCTCCACCTGGATGAGTCAGGCTAGACCAGACTACGGAGCCCAGGTAGGTCGGTGCATCATCGGAGATGGACAGCGACCGTTGCTGTGGGGTTGCACACAAAGGAGGTAACGCTCCTGGGGACAGATGCGTCCCTGGGTCCGTTCCCTCCTGACCCCGAGAGACCGGCTTTGAAGCACGAGGGTTACCGTGGTGCGAATCCACGCAGGGAGAGAGGTACGAGAGCTCTCTTGGCGCTAACCCCAAACACGTGCTAGCGGTGCTTGACGCCCACCAGTGTCGTCCCGGGTTTGCTCGCCACGTTAGGCTTTAAAACCCTTCGGCTCTCCAGGCAGAGAGCAAACCTGAGTACCGCTCCCTCTGCTTGGCGGGTGCGCTCCTCAAGGGATTCCCCCTGGGGCAGTGGGGAGCATGGAAAATAAGCCCTGGGAATGCTGGGAAAGAGCACTGGGATTCAGAGGGAGATACTGGGAGGAAGGGAGCACTGCTGGGTGCCAAGGGAGGTAGCCAGTGGATCCGTTAAAAATTTTCCTCTCTGCCTCTCTACATATTAAAATATAGATTTATTCTAAGCGTTAAAGTCTCTTTGGCATCTCTCCAGACCCTGGCCCCCGTGGGGGCGGCAGCGGCGGCGTGTCGGTCTCGGTGCGTGTGGGCAGGGCTGGCACCTCGGCTCCTCGCGCCAGCGGGTGGGTGACGTGATGCGAGGGGGAGGCGGGTCTTGCTGCTTCGCCGCTCGGAGGCGGTGGGGGGATGCAAGGAGGCAAGGTTTGCCCCACTGGAGGCCAGGGTGTGGCAAGGAGGGTGACGGTTTGGTCCTAGCCGAGGAAACAGACTGGGCCCACCTCGAACCCAAACCTCTGGCCGGGCTCGCCGAAGTCCATGACGCGCACGTCCAGCAGCGGGAGCTGCTCCAGGCGGGGCGTGCTCACCTCTAGCACCGTCCGGCTGGAGCCCTTTCGTGCCTGCAGGGGAGAGGAGGCAGGCAGAGGGGTCAGGGGCTGGGGGGCACTGGGAGCACCAGCCTGGGACAGGTTCACGCAGAGCAAAGCCTTCTCTTTATCCAGCGGCCTCTGCTGCTCCGGCACTACCCAGGCTCAGCCCTGGAGCGTCTCTGTCCGGCCACCCTTTCTCCATGGCATTTCCCTGGCATTTCACTGGATCATCCCTCTCCGGGGCACCCTACTTACACTCATGGCACCCCCAAAGGAAAGATCCTGCCTTCTCTCAGCTCTTCCATCCCTCCATCTTGGTGCCTTCTCGTGCTTCCTTTCTCCTCGTTACCCATTCATGCCTTCACCCATCCCTTTTTCTTCAACTTTCTCTCCCCGTGACAAATCCAGCCCCATGGATCTTGCTTCCACTTACATCCCTCTCCCCACCGTCCCCCACCGCCCGCTCTCCTGCCGCGCTCACCGCGCAGCCGTCCATCACAGCTTTGATGTAGGGGCTGGTGTCGTAGCTGAGCTCCTCCTCGTTGGCAGCCAGGAAGCGGAGGGCACGCTGGTGGTCCCCAGAGGTGGTGCTGTGCCAGGCCACCGAGCGGTGGCAGTGGTAGGTGAAGTTCTGGCGGGCAGAGACGCTGAGGAGCCGTAGGAAGGTCAGCTGCACCACGCCGAGGGGCTGGCTCTCCGAGTCCATGTAGGAGAACTGAGGGAGCGGGAGAGAAATTAATGGGGGACGATGACCAGAGGTGTGTGAAAAGCGGGGCTGGAGGGGGTCGGCGGGGATCTAGACCCCCCCTGGAGGAGGACGCTGGGGGAGATGGTCAGAAGGGCTGACAGGTTCAAGGCCAGGCGGGGGACATTTCTCTTTCTCCTTAGAAACAGAGGAAAAGAGGCATCCAGCCGCCCCCGAGACAGCGCCAAGGGAAGCGGCTGGGGACACGCTGAGGGCGTTACAGGAGGGGGCAACAAGGGTGTAAGCCGGAGTGCAGGCAGGGCACCTGGGAAAGCGGTCAGTGCCGCAGGGGGCTCAGCCCACCCCCGTGAGCCGGCAGCATCCTTACCCTGCTGCCCTCCCGGAACTGACTGAACCACCGCTGGGGCACCTCCTTCTCCCACGCCGACATCTTCACCTGGAAGAGGAGAGGCAGCCATGAACGAGGTGGGGAGCACCCCAAGCCACCCTCTTTTCGTGGCTGATCCCCACCACCCTGCCTCCCGAGGCTGCGCTGGGACGCCGAGCTGCCCCCCATTTCGCTCACCTCCTGTACGTCCTTGCTGGGAAAGACGCAGGTCTCCCCACCCGCGGTGAAGTTGCAGTAAACCTTGAAAGAGTCTCGAGCGCAGCCCTGGTTGGGGTCAATCCAGTATTCGCCTGCACAGGGAGGAGAGGGGTCAGCACATGGAGCAGTGCGGCTGCGCTAACCACCGTCCTTCCCGTGCCCAGCGCCGGCGCGGCTCACCATCAGGCAGGCCAGGGTGGCTGAGCTGCAGGTCCTGGCAGGTGCGGGCAGGGTTGTCCCGGGTGCCCATCGGGCGCCGCAGCCCCTCGATCTCCTGCTTGAGGGAGTTGAGGGAGCCGAAGATCTCCTCCATGCCGTCGGCGTAGTCACGAGACGCCTGGTCGGCGGCAGCTCTCTCTCCGTCCTCACCCTCCTCTTCGTCCACCAGCTTGCTGGCGTCAATGGAGCGCTTGCTCTTCTTGGGCAGCTGGATTGGCAGGGGCTGGATCACCTCCCCGGGGGGACCCTGTGGCAGGCAAACCACTGTCAGCACCCGAGCACGGGGGGCTGCGAAGCCCCCGCTCCCCAGGGCCCCAAACCACCCCGTGCTCAGGCTTTGAGATAGGAAACATCCCTCCGCGTCCATTCCTGGGTGTCATTTTACCTACTGAGGAGCTGTTCCTACATCCCCCCACCCCGGTGTCATTCCTTCCCTGGCACCAACACTTGAGCCACTCACCGGGTGTCCAGGGGGTCCCGGGGGTCCACGTTCACCTTTGGGTCCTGCTTGGCCCTAGAGGAAAGAGACACTCACGGAGGTCAGCCTTGGGCAGGACTGAAGGTGGTGGCAGGGTGGGGGCACCGGCTCGGCGCTTACCATGGCTCCCTTGGCACCTTTGGGACCTGCTGGGCCCTGCAAAGCAAAACCAGGTCTGTCAGTGACTGGGGCTGGCAAGGTGGGGTGGGGGGACAGCAGCCCCCCGCCCCCGCAAACACAGGGAGGGAAACTGGGAGCCCGGGCACAAGGAGGAAAGAGGGGGAGGGAGCAGCGGGGCATGGAGAGGGAGGGACGCGGGACCGGCAGCACGTGGGGAGCACTCACGGGAAGTCCGGGGGGGCCGGCGGGGCCGATGGGTCCAGTAGCACCAGGGATCCCCTGCATGATGGGAGGAGAGCAGAAACCGGCGTGAGGAAACCAGGACGGCCCCATTCCCACCTCCCCCAGCACCCTGCAGGGCTCCCCACTCCCAGAGCCCCCCAAATTGTCCCCTGCCCCCCGCTTTTATGGTCCCCACCTGCATGGATCCCCCCCCAAACCACAACCCCATCCTCACCTTCCCCAGGTTCCCCCACTCCCCAGGCCCCACACTCACAGTTTCTCCTTTCTGCCCCGTGGAGCCCTGGGGGCCGGGGAGACCTCGGTCTCCCTTCTCCCCCTGCTCCCCTGGGGGTCCGATCAGGCCGATGAGACCAGGGTGGCCCTGGGGAGACACAAGCAGAGATCAGCACGGGGCCGCGAAGGGGGACGTGGTGGGTGCCCGGCGGGGGCCAGCACTCGGGGGACCCATAGGAACCAGGCCACCCAGTGCCAGCTGCCCAGCAGGGCTTGGGGTCTTGGCCCACACTGTGGTGCCATGGTCCCTGACTTGTACTGGGCTCAGCGGTGACCCAGAGCACGGGTCGCTCGCTGCACCTTGCTCACCTTCTCTCCTTTGGCACCGGTGTCACCTTTGAGGCCAGGGAGACCCGGGGGACCCTGCAGAGGTAGACAGGCAGGCACATGAGATGTGGGGAGCATAAAGTTGGGGACCCCCCCCCCCCTCGGGGAGCTGTGGCTGGGGACTGGGGGCCACACTCACCACTGGTCCTGGTGGCCCAGCCTGGCCTGTGGTACCCGGTTTGCCTTGTTCTCCCTGTGCAGGCGAGAGGACAAGGTGAGTCCCACCGGTCCGGAGGCGGTGCCGCCGGTGGCAGCGCACACCGCGGGCAGCTCCCCGTGAACCATGGGCACGGTGACATGTCTCAGTCCCCTCCCGGTGTGACGGTGAGACCCTCACCCCTCCTCTGCGCTTTCACCCCGGGCACGGGATCCCGCTGCCCTATCACCGGCACGTTGGCACTTACCACCGAGCCAGGCAGACCTCTGAGACCGTCGGGACCCTGCTTCCCAGCAAGGCCCTGGGGACCCACGGGACCCGTCTTGCCAGGAGCACCCACTGCGCCCGGTTCGCCCTGGGGGGACAGAGGAGCCGGGTGAGGCCGATCCCGTACACGGGCACACGGAGCTCGGCAGCGCCGCTGGGGTCTCCCCATGGAGGCACCACTGGACCCCAGCGTGGGAGCGGTCACCGAATCACTCACCTTCGCGCCCTTCTCGCCCTGACGCCCCTCGGGGCCGGGGGAGCCAGCTGGGCCCTGCGGAGAGGAGAAACAGGGCGGTGAGGGACAGGGACATCCAGGCGGGTGGCACGGGATGTGTCACAGCCAGAGCCGGGCTCACCCAGTGCTTACCCTCTTCCCCAGGGGACCGGGAGGACCGTTCTCGCCTGTCGGACCCGGTGAGCCCTAAGGAAGGAGAAGAGAAAGGAGTTGAGCGAGCTGGCCTTGTCCCAGAAACGGGATGGAGGGGAAGGCGGGGAGGAGGATCCCGTGCCACGGGAGGAGCACCCAAGGGGATGGGAGGATCCCAGGACCAGGGGGACCAGATCCAATGGCCGCGGAAGGGAGGACAGGCTGGGCTCCCCACTCCCCGACGTTCCCGAAGCAGTGGGGTCGATCCAGTCCCAAACCTCGCGGGGGGATCTGGTCGAGACATCCCTGCCCAGAGCGATGGTGAGGGGGGGACGTGCCGGAACGGGGCACTCACCGGCTCCCCGGGTTCGCCGTCCTCCCCACGCTCGCCCTTGGCGCCATCCTGGCCCTGTTGGGAAGGGAAAACCTGGAGTCAGCACAAGGCCCCGCACACCCCCACCAAATCCCAATCCCATTCCTGGGGAAGCCCCCTCCAGTGGAAGCCCGGAGGGGGTGGGACGCGACACTCACCCTGGGACCCATTTCACCTGGGGGTCCGGGATCGCCTGGAAAGCCAACAGGACCCTGAAAGAGAGCGAGCTGCTGGCCTGAGGGACCCCAGACCTCCCCTCCAAGGGGTCCCAACGCCTCCCCGGAGCGAGCCCCTCCTGCTCCCTCCCTGTGTCCCCGGGGTGGGGACACGGCACTCACGGGGTTGCCCTTGGGCCCGTCATCGCCGGGGGGCCCTTTCCCTCCAGGCGGCCCGGCAGCACCGGCAGCTCCGGCTTCTCCCTTCTCCCCTCGCTCTCCTCGTGGGCCCTGCGGTGCAAGATGGGGTCAGCAGCCGGCAGGGGCAGCCAGGGGACGGGGACAGAAAGCGGGGTGTCCCTGCTGTCACTCACCTTGACTCCTGGCTCCCCTTGGATTCCCGGGGCCCCCGATTCACCGGGGTCCCCCTGAAACGGGAACAGAGAGAAGTCAAACCCCACCACACCGCTCCAGGACCAAGCCCTCCGGATTGGTTCCTTGTCCCGTGGACCCGCTACGGCCCCACGGCCTCGCCCCACCTCTGCGCCCCGTTAGCGCGGCTCCCGGGGAGCGAACCCCGATGTCCGGGGACGTACCTTCTCACCAGGAGGTCCCAGGTTCCCAACACCGCCAGGGGGTCCCTGGGGTCCCTGCAGGTGGGATGGGGAGAGAGCAGAGCCCGTCATCTCAGCACCCCACACCGGGAAGGACGGTGGGGCAACGGGGGGAAAGCAGGGCCACTTACGTCAGCTCCAGAGGCTCCAGCTGGGCCACGGGGACCTGGGGGGCCAGGCGGGCCCTGGGGGTGGGGGAGAAAGCACAGAGTGAGGATGATCCTGGGCTACCCCCCACCCAGAGCGACACGGGGCCGGGAGGGGTCAAGGTCACTTACCATGGGGCCAACATCACCCGTTTCACCCTTCTCACCGGCCGGACCCGGCAAACCCTGGGGTGAGAGAGAGCGTTAACAAGGTGGGGGCACAGAGGGCATTGGGGGGGGGCAGATGTGGGGCACTGGCTGGTGGGGGGCACATCTGGACACATCTGGATGCAACAGGCAGGAGGTGCAGACAGCCGGGGCACATCTGGATGGGGGGAGGAGGGCAGGGGATGCTCCCCAGCCGGGCACCCAAACCCCCAGCCCCTCCTGGACGTCTCCGTCCCCCCCATTTTGGGAACAGGCAGGACGGGTGCGGTGGCACTGCCGTGGAGTGAAGGAGTGGCCGTGGGGTGCTGGGGGCTGCTCACCTGGAGGCCGATGGGGCCGGGGGGACCGTTGAAGCCCCGTGTCCCCTCGTCACCCTTGGCCCCGAAGTGTCCCTGGGGACCTCTGGCACCCGGTTCCCCGTCGGCGCCCTGCAAGGCGGGAAGGACGGTCGGCCACCGCTCGCCCCCACCGGGGACCAGACCCGAGGACAGGGACGTCGCCTCGCTGGGGATGTCCCCTCCTCGGTGCGGCCCCAGGTGTGGCACAGGACCCCCTGTCCCACGTCGCGCCCTTGACCGCGGCGTTGCCCTGCCTCCGGGATACTCACTGCGGCTCCGGGCTGCCCGACTGACCCGATGGGCCCAGGGGGACCAGGAGGACCCTGCGAGGGAGGGAAGGGGTCAGCAAGGCTGGGACAGCCCCAGGGGACAGCAGGGACAAGGGCTGGGGAGGGGGGGGGACACCGGTCACACTCACATGCTCGCCCTTGTTGCCTTTGCTGCCCTTCTGTCCCGGCTCGCCCACCTCACCCTGGGGGGGAGAAGGAGGGTGCTCAGCCCCAGCGCATCGGGGCGCACGGTGACACCGGGGCAGGGTAGGACCTCACCTTGTCACCGTCCTCCCCAGGGCCGCCGGGGGGGGCCAGCTGGGCCAGGTAAACCCACGGGACCCTGAACGCCATCCCGGCCAGCGGGACCCATGGGGCCCTTCTCACCCTAGAGGGATGTGAAAAGTGAGGGGGGTGAGGGGTGCAGGCGCCCACCCCCTTGCACCCCTCCCGGACCCACCGCCTTTCCCTGCGGGATGCGAGCGGGATGCGAGCGGGATGCCCCTGAGCACTCACGGGAACTCCTTTCTCTCCGGCGGGGCCCGGTGGTCCCTGTGGTCCTGGTCGTCCTGGGGGGCCAACGGGACCACCTTGCCCCGGGCCACCTCTCTCCCCAGGGGAGCCCTGGGGGAAGATGGAGGGAGGAGGGCGTCAGCTCGAGGGGAGCCGCGGAGCCACGGCGAACGGGGCACCAGGGCTCATGGTGGCAGGGGGATGACACTCACTGCGGGTCCTGGGGGTCCCGCTGGTCCCTCGTTGCCCTTCAGCCCTGCGCCGCCCTACGAGATGAGGGGGGCTCAGTGCGATGCTGCCGGGGGGGCGTAGGGTGGGGTGGGGGTCCCGGCTGAGCCGAGGAAGGGATTTACTCACCGGGGTGCCAGGCAGACCCCGCTCACCGGGGAAACCCCGCAAGCCGGCAGGACCGTCCTTCCCGGGGGAGCCGGTGGGGCCGGGGTCTCCCTAGGGCGAGAGGTGAGATGGGGGGGGGCTCCACGCCCCGGTACCCCACATCCTGCTCCCCGGGGACTGTCACCGTGCCCACAGCACCTTCCCACCCCCAGCCACCGTCCTCCCGCCGTCTCACCTTGGTGCCCTCCTTGCCGGATGGTCCCGGTAGCCCTTGTTCTCCCGGGGGGCCAGGGGGGCCCGGGTGGCCTCTCTCCCCCATGGGGCCAGACTCGCCAGCGGCTCCCTGGCACACGGGGGGAGCAAGAGTCAGTGCAGCCCCAGGGGAACTGGGGACCCCCCACCCACCCACGCGGGGCTGAGCTCACCTGAGGTCCCACCACCCCGGGGGGGCCGGGGGGGCCGGTCTTGCCTTGGAAGCCCTGGAAGAGAGAGAGGAGAAGGAGGGAGAGGTTCAGCATCAGGAGTAACTTGCGAGTAAGCCAAGAGTAGCCTGGGAGTAGCAGCATCTCCCTGAGGAGGGACATGGGGGGCGAGGAGGGGGTTGGGGACAAGTGGCAGGGACAGGAGAGCGGCTGGAGGGGCAGCATGGGTGTCAGCACAGCCGGCGGGACATGGGCACACTTACAACTTCTCCTCGCTGCCCGGGGTGACCGGGGAGCCCGTCCTTGCCGGGGGGACCCTGCAGGGAGAGGAGCAGGGGGTGAGCAGCGCCGGGGGCACCTCACGTGCAGGGTAGGGGGGGGACCCCGCTACTTACGGGGGGTCCTTTGGGTCCTGGGAAGCCGTTGGGTCCCTGTGGTCCTGGCAGGCCCTAGAGGGGAGAAGAGCGGGGTGGTTACGGCACCCCGGGGATGGTGCTAATGAACACAGAGCTCGTTAGCACAGCAGCACCAAACCCCCCCACCCCGGCGCGAGGGGAGACCCCCCCCGGGGCGGGGGGTGAGCTGGGCGTCTGGGCGACAGCGGGCGCTGAGGGGGTCACAGAGCCCGGGCACAGGCGCAGTGGGGATGGCAGCAGGGTGCTCATGCAAGCTGGGACCCCCCCCTACCCAGGCTGGGACCCCCACTTACCCGTTCACCTGGGGGGCCGTGGGGGCCGTCGCTGCCAGACGTGCCCTGGGGGAGCGAGGAAGGGTTTTGGGTGCCCAGCTCCGGTGCACGTCGGTGCCAGAGCTGGCACACGCGTGTGCAATCGCACACGCGCAGGGCTCGGGGTGAGCCCACCCCCCACGCCCCCCCCACTCCAAGACTGACCTTCGCCCCTGACTTGCCGGTGGCTCCTCGTGGTCCCCGCTGGCCCCTGGGACCCTGCGGGAGGAGGCGGAGGGGGGTGATGGATGGTCCATCGGTGTCCCCCCTGCCACCCAGTGAGCCCCCCACCCCACAGGAGAGGGGTGTGGGGAGGGCGGAGAGCACAGCCCCCCCCATTAACCCTGCCCCATACTCACCGTGGGGCCACGCTCGCCCCTGGGCCCCGATTTGCCGGACAGACCCTATAAAAGAGGGTGCTTCAGAGACACATGGGGGGGGACAGGGCAAGGGACCCCCCCCCAGTGCTTGTGTCCCCCCTCTGCTTTGCGGCTGGTCCCCGAGGGGGGACACAAGCACTGGGGGGTCACTCACCCGCGCGCCCTTCTCGCCGTTGCTGCCCGGGAATCCAGGGAAACCCTGCGATCCCTGGGGATGGAGAGGAGTCGGGGTGAGCGATGCTGAGGAGGGGGGGACATGTGGGGCAGCCCCACGGCCGCCGGCAGGTGGGGCAGCCCTACGGCCATCACGCTCACCTTGGGACCCTGACGTCCCGGGTAACCGGGCAGGCCTGGCACTCCCAGCTTCCCCTGTGGGCGAGAGGTGCGATGGGGAGGGCGTCACGGGTTGCCCGCGGGGGGTCTTCGCTGGCCCGGCTGCAGCCAGGCCCCCCCACGTCCCCATCCCCTCGCCGCAGCCCCTCACCTTCTCTCCCACCAGCCCGATGGGACCGGGGTCACCGGTGGGTCCCGTCCGTCCCTTGGGACCTTCGGGTCCGTCCTCACCCCGGGAGCCCGGCACGCCGATTTCGCCCTGCGGGAGATGCCGGGGCGGGCATCAGGGGGGTCCAGGCGGGGCAGCAGCCCTGGGGGGACCTCAGGGAGCCCCCCCTGCACCTACCCGGTCTCCTTTCACGCCCATGTCCCCCTTGAAGCCGGGGAAGCCTTCCTCGCCCTGCAGGAGAGGATGAGGATGGAGACGCTGGCGTCGATGGGCAGGGAACGACGACGCAGCCCGGCTGCCGGCCGGGGACCACCGCGCCGCCGGCGGGGTGGGGGGTACGGGGACAGACACCCACCTTCTCACCCTTGTGTCCTTTCAGCCCCCGGATGCCGTCCACTCCCTAGGGAGAGAGGAGCGGGGGTGACCCACGGCACGAGGAGGCATCACGGCTCCCAATTCCTCCTGTTTTTCCCCCAAAAAAGCGGCGTCGGCCGATACCCCGACCCCCCCCCAAAAAAATCAAGCACTGACCTTCACACCACGCGGGCCTGGGTAACCGATGGGGCCCTGGGGACCTGAGGGGCCCTGCGGAGGGAGGGAGAGGTTCGCGCCGTGCGCCAGGGGACGTTTGGGGGGCCACCATGGGACCCCCCACAGATGGGGGGGCTGGAGCTGCCTGTTGCCCCCCCCAGGGTGGGAAAAAGAGGGGGCAGAGCCCGGGGAAGGGGGACACGTTCGGCCGTGTGACGCTTTACCTGGTTGCCCTTGGTGCCGGGGGGTCCCTCCTTCCCGGGGTGACCCTGGGGACAGAAGAGGGGACAACAGGACAAGGAGAGACCTTGAGATGGGGCACGCGGACCCATGGCCCCATCCGCATCCCTCCCCCCCCCCAGACCCACAACCGGCCCCATCGGTGGCTCCATCCCAGCCTGGGGGGGGACGTGGGGACAGCGAGGGACGTGGGGACAGCGAGGGACATGGGGACAGACGGGGCTGGTGCGTGGCCGGAACATCCTTTGGGTGCTGGATGCATCCCTGCCCCGCAGCAGGGGACGGCGGGGGACACGCAGTGCCTGGGAGTGGGGTGACACTGCCCGGGGGTGCTGGGGGGTACTCACGGGGGGTCCGTCGGAGCCGGGCATGCCGGGCAAGCCGGGTTTCCCCTGGGGACCCTGCGGAGAGAGAGAGAAGCCGGGGTGAGCGCTGGCAGCGAGGGAGGGGAGCGGCCTCCTGTTCCCCCCACCCCAATTCCCTGCGCAACCCCCCCAGAGTCAGGACCCGGCACCCACCTTCTCTCCAGGAGGTCCCATGGCGCCTTGTGGTCCCGGGAGACCCTAAAACACAGAGATGGGGTGGGGGGAGTTACCTCCCTGTGCCCCCCCTGCTCCCAGCAATCCCCCCCCCCCCCCGCCTTGCTCCAGGGGGGTCCAGCTCCCAGCCAAAATGGGGGTGCTCACCTGGGTTCCTGGGGTCCCCTGTTGACCGGGGGGTCCAGGCTCCCCTTGCGGCCCCTGTGACGGTCAGAGATGGTGGGTGAGTGCTGGAGGACCTCACTGGGGACACGCCAGTGTCTCCAGCAGGACATCACTCGTCCCCAGCGGGGTGTCGTGGGAGGGGGGGACGGACACCCCACGGAGAGACAGCGCTGGGGGACACCGCTGCGGGGAAGCTCGCAGCCCCCGGGCGGGACGGACCGGCAGCCCCCTCCACTCACCAGGTTCCCCTTGGGACCGACGGGACCGTCCATGCCACGCACGCCCTGCCGAGGAGATGGGTGCTGAGCGGGGTGGGGGCACAGCGGGTCGGGGAGGGGACGGGGGTCTTAGCACGGCACTTACCGGGGGGCCGGGGATTCCCGGGGGGCCTTTGGGGCCGAGCAGACCTCTGGGGCCCTGCGAGGGCAGAGGGGGTGTTAAGGGGGCACCCAGGGGGGGTCTTTGCTCCCAAAGGTGGTGGCAGCGTGATGTCCCCCCCGCCCAGGATCACGGTGCCATCGCCGGTGGGACACGGCAGGGGCCAGCGGGGCCGTGGCACCGCTTCGCTCCGCCGCCTCAACCTGCGCGAGACCCCCGTGGGCGCAAGACCCCCGTGGGCGCAAGACCCCGTACCGCTTCTCCGGGGAGTCCTCGGGGTCCCACTTCTCCGTCGTCACCCTGCGGAGGGACAAGGGGGGCGGTGAGCGGGGATGGGGGTGTCCAGGCTGTCCCACCCCGGCGTTCCCCGGCTCAGCTGGAGTCACTCACCCTCTCGCCATCCTCGCCGGGGGGTCCCGGCATCCCCTGCGAGCCGGTTTCACCCTACGGGGCAAAAACCCGGGTCAGCCGGCGGGTACGGCCACGCCGGACCAGTGCCAAGGGGCGCGAAAGGGGGGGGTTCGGCGCGGCGGGGGGCGCGGGGGGCAGCAGGTAAAGGGGACGTTGAGCGACGGCGGGGCGGCGTGAATGCGCTCAGTGTGCGCGGGCAGCTGCCCGTGAATGGGGGCTCTGTGCTGGCCGGAGGGGTGGGAAGGCAGCTGGCGGCGGCGGCGGCGGCGATGGCGGGCGCCGGTGTTTGCTCAGGCCGCGGTTTACGGGTGCAGCCGGCGGCGGGGTCCCGGGGAAGAAGGAGGGGGGATGAGTTGTGGGTACCCCCAAGCCAGGCACGCCCAGGGGTGGAGGCAGGGTGAAGGCAGCGGGGTGCGCAGGCAGGAGCGGGGGGCTCCGGGGGTGCCGTCGCCCCGGCCGCGGCGACTCACCCGGTGGCCTTTGTCACCCGGCAGCCCCGGCAGCCCGTCGAAGCCGCGGTCACCCTGGGTAGGGGGGAAGGACACCGAGATGTCACCGAGGTGCCACCGAGGACACCCCTCGGAGCGGGGGGACCTCCGGGATGCTCCCCGGGATCAGCCAGGATCCGGGATCAGCCGGGATCGGCCCCACAGAGGGACCCCCATAGCGGCAGGGGGTCCGGTGCTGCCCCCCACCCCATTGCTCCCCACCCCAAGGCGTTGGCTCGTTCATTCCAGGATCCGCGCTCCAATCCCGGCTCTGATCCCGCGGGATCCCCGCGTCCCGCTCCGCCGCGGGGCCGCCGGTTGCCAGCCTGGCGCCGGGGGTCCCCGGCAGAGCTCTCCTGGGACACGGGTGGGCACCCAAGGGTGCTCCCGGTCCCGGCGACCGGGTGGGGGACGGGATGCGAAGGGATACCCCAACGCTGGCTCGGGAGCATCCCAGCCGTTACCTTAACGCCGGGATCACCGGGCATCCCCCGTGCGCCGTCAGCCCCCGGTCGGCCCTGCCGGACACAGAGGGGGTGAGAGGGGGTGCGGACCCCTCCCCCTCCATCCCTTCCCCTCCCAGCCCCCACAACTCACCCTCCGGCCAGGCTTTCCCGGGGGTCCGGTCAGGCCCTGAGGACCTCGGGGACCCTGAAGAGAGGGAGGGCAGAGTGTTAACGAGGTCCTAGATAACGAGGCGGCGTAGAGGGGGGTCACTGGGGTCCGCTCGCCGCCCCTCCCCCGTTTTTGGGGCTCACCTGGGGGCCAAAGTCTCCGGACTCCCCCTTCATGCCGGTGCTGCCAGGCTGCCCCTACGAGCAAAAGCGTGGGGGGCAATCATGGGGGTTCCCCTCCCCCCAGACACCCCCAACCCCCCTCCATCCCACAGCCCTCACCCCCTCCCCAACCCCACACCGTGGCGGGGGGCACCAGCCTCCCCCTCACGCCCCCGCCCTTGAACCCCAAATTTCACCGAAACGCCGATACCCACCATGGGTCCGGGGCGGCCGGTGTAGCCCATGGGTCCGGGGGGGCCCCGCAGGGCCAACTGGGGGGGGGGGAGAAGAGAGAGGGGGGGTTACTCCTCACCGGGGAGGGGTACGGGGGCAAAACCGGGGGGCACCGGGTGCAGGATGCGACCCCAGGGCACCCCTGGGTCCAGCACCCGCGGGGCGCGAGCAGCTTTGGGGCCCCCATCGGAGGGTCCTGGGGGGGTCTCACAGGGGACCCAAAATGCTGACACCCCTCCCCCCCCCCCCAGACTCACCCGGGCTTGCTGCAAGATGGCCTGAGCCTGCGCCTCCTGCGCCGCCACCACCGGACCCTTGTCGCCGCCGCTGCTCCCGAAGCGGAACTGGGACGGGCAGATGGTGGGGATGGGATGGGGATGGGATAGGGATGGGTGCCCCCACCCCAAAACTGGGGGGGGGAGGGGGAGTCACCCCATCACCCCTCGCCCAACTCCTCCGCCCCGCTCACCGGCAGCATCATGGAGGTGCCAGGGGGTCCGGGGGTCCCGTCGGAGCCGGGGAGGCCAGCGCGGCCGGGGGGGCCCTGTTGGGGACGGGGTGGGGGTCAATGGCACAAGGGGGGTCAATGGCACAAAGGGGGGGGTCAATGGCACAAGGGGGGTCAATGGCACAAAAGGGGGGGTCAATGGCACAAGGGGGGGGTCAATGGCACAAAAGGGGGGGTCAATGGCACAAGGGGGGGTCAATGGCACAAAAGGGGGGGTCAATGGCACAAGGGGGGGGTCAATGGCACAAGGGGGGTCAATGGCACACAAGGGGGGTCAATGGCACAAAAGGGGGGGTCAATGGCACAAGGGGGGGGGTCAATGGCACAAGGGGGGGGTCAATGGCACAAAAGGGGGTCAATGGCACAAGGGGGGGGTCAATGGCACAAGGGGGGGGTCAATGGCACAAGGGGGGTCAATGGCACAAGGAGGGGGTCAATGGCACAAGGGGGGGGTCAATGGCACAAAAGGGGGGGTCAATGGCACAAGGGGGGGTCAATGGCACAAGGGGGGGGTCAATGGCACAAGGGGGGTCAATGGCACAAGGGGGGGGTCAACGCCATGGCGGAGATTTTTGGAGGGGCCCCCCGAGCCTGTACTCACCCTCTCGCCGGGCTCTCCCGGGGCTCCCGGGGGTCCCTGTGTCCCCGGTGGTCCCGACATGCCCTGGTTGGGGGGGAGCAGAGACGTGGGGTGACGGTGACACCGGGGGTGGGGGGTGACAATGGGGTGCTACCCCCCCGCTCCCCATACCATCACCCAAGGAGGGGGGGTCTTACCGCAGGTCCCTCGGGACCGGGGGGACCCTCCACCAACATTCCCTGCGGAGGAAGATGGGGGGTGTTAGGGGGGTGGCGTCCAGCCCCGGGGTGCCGTCACCGGCCATGGGGGGGACACACGACGCACCGGTGGCCCCCCAGATTGAGGGGGGACAGACAGACACACGGACACGTACCGGTTCGAGGACGGCGGGCTCGCCCTTCTCGCCCTTGTAGCCCCTGACGCCGCGCACAGCCTGGGGGTGGCAGACATGTAACCCCCCAAGAGGGACCCGTCAGCGCGGGGCACCTTGGGGACCCCCGTGTCACCCCCCCCATCCCACAGCCAGCCCCGCCATGGGGGGGGTCTCAGCCCCCCGCCCCAAACATCCCCGTTAACGCAGCCTTAATCAGGGCTGAGCTTAAGATATGGGGTTAAACCCCCCCTAAAATACACCTCGCCCCCCCTAAAGGGAGGGTCAGGAAGGGGGAGGGGGGATTTAGGAACTGGGGGGAGGGGTGGACCCCCAGTTCAAATCCCAGCCCCCCCCCGAGATGGCGGCGTGGGGGTGGGGGGGGGAATTACCTCGTCCCGCAGCGGTAATTAACGCCAGCGCCGCCATTAATTGGGGGGGGAGCAGACGAGGCGAAGCACAGAGGGAAGAAAAGGGGGTCGGGGGGGGCGTGATGATGTCACGCGCGGCCCAAGTGACATCACACCCTAGGCGAGGGTGAGGACATGCTGCGGGGACACACACGCGCGCACACACATGGGGTCGTGCAGAGCCAACACCGGGGATGGGACGAGACAGACGGAGGTGGAGACGGGACGGACGGACACGGAGATGCGACGGGACGGACGGACGTGGAGACGAACCAAGACGGACACTCAGGACCCCCCCACCCCCACCCCAACTTACACCCAGCTCCTCGGGGTGCTCCGTATAGACGTACTCATACACCCGGCCTGGACCCCCATCCTCCTCCTCCTCCTCCTCCTGCCGCCCCGACGGCGGGGTGATGGCCACCCCGAGGAGAGACGGCGTTAACGGGCGCACGCTGGGACCGGGGTGGGTAACCCCCACCCCCTTCCCCATTGCCCACCCGCACCCCGTCCCGCGACGGGGAGGGGACCCCGGGGTCCGGGGGCGATGGGTGTCCCCCCGCCCCGGGCGTTACCTGCGTCGGCCCCGTCTCCTCCCAGGAGGCACCGTCGGGGTTCCTGGGGGGGCCCGGGGCGTAATCCGGGTGCGCGGTGGCCCCCCAGGGCTCCTCCGTGGGGTGCGGCCCCCCATCCTGGGTGGGGGAGGGGAGCGGGGGAGAGGTCACGGGAGAGCGGGGCGAGACGGACGGACGGACAAGCGAAGCGATGGATGACGGAGACACGCAGCCGGGGGTGGCGGGGGGTTAGTAGGTGGCTTCCCCAAAAACGCACCCGGATCGTTTTGGGGGACAGAGCGATCGTGGGGGACAGACGGACACCACGGGGTCGTGAAATTTGGGGGGGGGGGAGGGGGGTGAGAGAAATAAAGGCGGGAGGCGACTCGCTGGAAAGGGGCCCCCCCGTCTTTCCAGCACTCCCCCCGCTTTATTTGCATCGCCGGGACCTCGCCGAATGGCCCCACGGCGGGACGGCCGGACGGACGGACGGACTCGGGATCCCGGCTCGGGATCGTTCTCTACCTGCTGGTAGCTGTTGCCTTGGCTCCGCGCCCCGTTCCTGGGGGGGGGGCTCAGCCCCATCTTGGTGTTTTCGGGGGGACCCCCATTCCCGGGTTGGTTCCCGGGGTTTTTCCCCTTCCCGGGGGATTTCCCGTAGGCGGGTGCCGTGTTCATCATCCGCTGTTTTTTCGGGGTGCCGGCCCTGGGGGGACCCTTGGGGTTGGGGCCGGGGGGGGTTCTAGCTCCCAGCGTGGCGAGGAAGAGGACGGCGGCGATGAAGAGGCGGCAGCAGCGACGCACGCACACACACACACGCAAACCCACCCGGGGCGGGGGGGGGGGGGGGGGAAATTTTGGGGTGGGGGGAGACAAAACACAAAGCACCCAGCGTGAGGACCCCAGTGACGGCACGAACGCGGCGGCGGCGGCGGGGGGACCCCAGGTCCCCCCCCTTGGGTGCAGCATCCCCATCCACACACCCCCCCCCCGCCATCGCCCTCCATGCTTTCGCTTGGGGTGGGGAGGGGGCTGCGACACAACTGGGACGGACAGACAGGCAGACAGACGGACAGACGGGACCCTGCCCGCCGTTACCTTTTCGGGGACCCCCCCCGGGGTGGGCCCGTCCTCGCTATTAGTGTAGTAGTAGGGGTACTCGTAGTACTCCACAGCCTCCTCGGAGTACTTAGGGGGGGGGGGACGTGACGATGAGGAGGGGGCGAGAAGAAGCAAACGTCACCGAAACACGGCCGTTACGGGGGAGGGGGGACACCGGGGACGCGTCCCCCCCCCCCCGCCGCCCGCCACCCCATCCCCTTTTGCGGGGGGTAAACCCACCCTGGAGCAACCCCACCACCACCGCCATCCCCAGGGGGAAGGGTCCCCGCCACCCCCCCCATCCCACCTCCTGCCGCTGCCGGGGGGGTTCCTGCGCCTGGGGGCCGCCGGCCGCCGCGGCGGCGCAGCCGGGACCGTAGTGCTCGCAGTAGTCGAAGGCCGCTTGCGGGTCAGCGGCGATGAGCAGCTGCTGGATGTCACCCTACGGGGACAAGTGGGAGGGGGTAAGATGGGGGTGACACCCCCCCAACACCCTCACCCAAGACCCCCGCCGCACCTGGAAAACCTCCTCGTCGAGGATGCGGGTGCCGAAAACGGTGATGCCGCGGGTGTCGAGGAGGGGGCGGGCGCTGCGGGGAAGGGGTCGCGTCTCCCGTTGCCGACAATCCACCAACAGCGTCACCGAGCGCCGGTTGACGCTCAGGGCCACCCGGTGCCACCTGCGGGGAGACGGGGAGGTGGGTACGGGACCGTCGGCGTCGCAGGGTGCCGGCTGGCAGGTACCCACTTGCCGTCGGCCAAATCGATGCCGCGGAAAAGGGGATAATCCTCGGGAGGCGGGCGGCCGTGTTGGTCCTCGTAGAGGAAGACGGGCGAGCGGCCGAGCTCCACGCCCAGCTGCTGGATGCCGTCCTGGTTGTAGATGGAGAGGAGGAACGCCTGGATGCCGGGTTTGGCTTTCACCAAGGCCATGATGGAGAAATCCTCCGGGAATTTACCTGGGGAGGCGGGCGAGAGGTGGTTGAGCACGGCGGAGCGGGGTCCTTGGGTCCCCGCCGTCGCCGGTTTCGCCCGCTTACCGGCAAAGAGCTGCCGGGTGGGCGCGCTGAGCTGCGCCTGCCGCGTTATCCGGTAGGCGACGTCGGAGCCGGCGCCGCGTTGGGAGCAGAAACCCGGCACCTTCTTGACGCCTTCGGGCAGGGAGTGGAGCTGGAGGATCTTCAGCACGTCCACGGGTTCTCCTGGGGGTGGGAGGGGATGGCATTAGGGCGCGGGGTCCCCTTGGCGGCCCCACCGCTGCCCGCCGCGCTCCCGGCACAACCACCGGCGCTGGGAGCGGTGCTGCGGGTGCTGTTGGGTGCCGTGGGGCGCTGCAAGGTGCCATAGGGTGTCGTAGGGTGCCGTAGGGTGCCATGGGCTGCCCCAGGCACTGCAGGGTGCCATGGGGTGCCATGGGGTGCCTTGGGGTGCCCCGGGCACTGTAAGGTGCCATAGGGTGCTATGGGATGTCCTGGGCACTGCAGGGTGCCATAGGGTGCCATAAGGTGCCACGGGATGCCATGGGGCACCATGGGCTGCCCCAGGTACTGCAGGGTGCCATAGGGTGCCTTGGGGTGCCCCAGGGTGCTGTGGGGCACCATGGGCTGCCCCAGGCATTTCTGGGGGCTACAGGGTGCCATAGGGTGCTGTGGGGTGCCACAGGGTGCCGTGAAGCACCACGAGCTGCCCCAGGCACTGCAGGGTGCCGTGGGGTGCCATGGGGCACCATGGGCTGCCCTGAGCACTACTGGGTGCCACGGGGTGCCACGGGGCACCATGGGCTGCCCTGAGCACTACTGGGTGCCGCGGGGTGCCACGGGGCACCATGGGCTGCCCTGAGCACTACTGGGTGCCGCGGGGTGCCACGGGGCACCATGGGCTGCCCTGAGCACTACTGGGTGCCACGGGGTGCCATGGGGCACCATGGGCTGCCCTGAGCACTACTGGGTGCCACGGGGTGCCACGGGGCACCATGGGCTGCCCTGAGCACTACTGGGTGCCACGGGGTGCCACGGGGCACCATGGGCTGCCCTGAGCACTACTGGGTGCCACGGGGTGCCATGGGGCACCATGGGCTGCCCTGAGCACTACTGGGTGCCACGGGGTGCCACGGGGCACCATGGGCTGCCCTGAGCACTACTGGGTGCCACGGGGTGCCACGGGGCACCATGGGCTGCCCTGAGCACTACTGGGTGCCACGGGGTGCCATGGGGCACCATGGGCTGCCCTGAGCACTACTGGGTGCCACGGGGTGCCATGGGGCACCATGGGCTGCCCTGAGCACTACTGGGTGCCATGGGGTGCCGTGGGGCGCGACGGGCTGGCCCGGGCACTGCCAGGTGCGGTGGGGCACCGTGGGGCACCGCAGCCGTGCCCGTCCCGCCCCGTCCCGCCACTATCCGAATTCCGATCTCCCTCCCGGGACGCCCATGAAGGGCGGCTTTGTTCGGCCGCCGGCCGCACCGGGCCGGCGGCCGAGGCGGGAGCTCTCACCGCCACCAGCGTCCCCCAACGCCGCCATCGCCGGACCCCCGAACCGTCCCCCCCGGCCGGCCCAGCTTCCCCATCGCAGCCCCAGCATCTGCAGAACCCATCAGGGGCAGCAGCCAAGCAGCGGGGCCGGCGGGGGGAGGACGGACGGACAGACGGACGCGGTGCCGTCACACCGGTGCAGCCCGGTGAAGCCGGCCAGGACGACCCCATCGGGCCCCGGCGCTTCCCCCCCTACCCCAAACCCCTCATCCCCCATGGGGTGCGTGGCGATGGGGCCCGCGCCACGTGCGTCCGTCCGTCCGTCCGCCTCCCATCCCCCTCCACCTCCCCCCCCCCACCGCCGGCTTCGGCCTGCGTTTCTCATCAACCCCATCACCGTGGCACGGGGGCTCGTCCCCCCCCACCGCCGCCCTCGGCGCCTGGCCGGGACGGTTGGGCCATACTGGGGGCACCGCGGCGGGGAAGCTCGCAGCACCACGTTACCACCCCCCCCCCCCCAAAAAAACCCACCCAGCCGGTGCCCCCCGTTCTCCGGCCTGGCCTCGAGCGATGCTCAGGGCGGGAAGGGGGGAACCGCCGACGCCAGGTCCCCTCCTCTTCCTCGCCGCCCGCGGTGCTGGCCCCCTCCCAGCGCCGCCGGCACAGAGGCACCTTTCTTCTGCCGGCGACGCCGGGCGAGAGGAAAAGCCATTACGGGCGCATAGCTCAACTCCCGGGGGGCCGGGGGGTGGCGAAGCGGGGGCTCCCACCCCCCCATTTTCCCATCCCGTGTCCCCCCGTACGGCGGCGTGGAGGCCGTCGTCCTGCCACGGCCCCCCCCCGGGAGGGGAGATGGGTGGGGGGCTGCCCGTTCTCCCCCAGGATGGGGTGCCGGCACCCCGGGGTTGGGTGCTGCTGCATTCTCAGGGGGGGCTTGGACTCCTGGGTCCTCTCGAGACCCCCCGTGTCCTCCCCAAATTTTTGGGTGCTCCCCGAACTCCTGGGTCATCCCCGGAGACCCCCAGGTCCTCCCCAAATTCCTGGGTCCTCCCCCGAGGCCTCTGGGTGCCCCCCAGACCCTTGGGTGCTCCCCCAAAACCCCAAAACCCCCTGGGTGCTCCCCAAAACCCCCTATGTGCTCCCCAGACCCCTGGGTGCTCCCCGAGACCCCCCCAGGTGCTCCCTGGACTCTTGGGTGCTCCCCGGACTCTTGGGTGCTCCCCCCAAGACCCCCAGACCCCCAGATGCTCCCCAAGACCCCTTGGGTGCTCCCCCCAAGACTCCAAACCCCCCTGGGTGCTCCCCAAGACCCCCGGGTGCTCCCCCAAGACCCCCAGACCCCCGGGTGCTCCCCCAAGCCCCTTGGGTGCTCTCTGGACCCTTGGGTGCTCCCCCCAAGACCCCAAAACCCCCTGGGTGCTCCCCAAAACCCCCCGGGTGCTCCCCAGACCCCTGGGTGCTCCCCCAAGACCCCCAGACCCCCGGCTGCTCCCCAAAACCCCCTGGGTGCTCCCCCAAGCCCCGCAGGTGCTCCCTGGACCCTTGGGTGCTCCCCCAAGACCCCAAGATCCCTGGGTGCTCCCCCAAGACCCCCAGCTGCTCCCCCAAGACCCCCAGACCCCTGGGTGCTCCCCAAAACCCCCTGGGTGCTCCCCAGACCCCTGGGTGCTCTTCCCAAGACCCCCAGACCCCTGGGTGCTCCCCCAAGCCCCCTGGGTGCTCTCTGGACCCTTGGGTGCTCCCCCCAAGACCCCCAGACCCCCTGGGTGCTCCCCAAACCCCTGGGTGCTCCCCCCAAGACCCCCAGGTCCCCCCCCCCCCCAGGCACCGGGGGGCAGGGGGGCTCAGCCATACTGGGAGGGGGGATGGGTGGGGAACTGGGGGGCAGGGGAAGGTGTTGGGGGGCCGGGGGGGGGGTGGGGCCCGGCAGCCACCTCCGCCTGCTCCCGGCCCAAGGAATTTCCAGCGGCCGCTGCCAGGCCGGGAGCGAGCGGAAAAAAGGAAAAAGCAGCCGGATTCTGGCGGCGATGGGCGACAGCGGCTGGCGAAGCCATCGGGGGGGGGGGGGGGCACGGGGGGGGGAGGGGGGGGGACACGGGGGGGAGGGGGGACACGGGGGGAGGGGGGCCCCTCCGCCGCGGGACGGACGGACGGACGGACGGGGTCACCCCGAGGAGGTGACGCGGGGCGGGGGGACCCCGCGGCCCCTCGGGGGCGGCTGGCACCGTCACTGTCCCCCCCCCACCCCCCCCGGGCTATAAATAGCCCCCGAGCCGCCCGCGGTAGCCACGGGGCTAAAAATAGCCCGGGTGGGACCGTGGCGGCCGGGGCCGGCCCAGTATACCCAGTTACACCCAGTTAGGGTGGTCCGGCAGCTGCCGGTGCTGCATCCCTCCAGTTCCAGTTCTGTCGGAGCTCCCAGTTACAGCCCCCAGTAGCCCCCAGTTACGGGCCCAGGGTATCTCCCAGTATCTCCCAGTACTTCCCAGTTACAGTCCCAGGCTATCTCCCAGTATCTCCCAGTACTTCCCAGTTACAGTCCCAGGCTATGTCCCAGTATGTCCCAGGCTATGTCCCAGTATCTCCCAGTACTTCCCAGTTACAGTCCCAGGCTACCTCTTCGTATCTCCCAGTGCTTCCCAGTTACGGTCCCAGGCTGTCTCCCAGTATCTCCCAGTACTTCCCAGTTACAGTCCCAGGCTGTCTCCCAGTATCTCCCAGTACTTCCCAGTTACAGTCCCAGGCTATCTCCCCGTATCTCCCAGTACTTCCCAGTTATGGTCCCAGGCTACCTCCCAGTACTTCCCAGTTACGGTCCCAGGCTATCTCCCCGTATCTCCCAGTACTTCCCAGTTACAGTCCCAGGCTACCTCCCAGTATCTCCCAGTACTTCCCAGTTATGGTCCCAGGCTACCTCCCAGTATCTCCCAGTACTTCCCAGTTACGGTCTCAGGCTACCTCCCAGTATCTCCCAGTACTTCCCAGTTACGGTCCCAGGCTATCTCCCAGTATCTCCCAGTACTTCCCAGTTACGGTCCCAGGCTACCTCCCAGTATCTCCCAGTACTTCCCAGTTACGGTCCCAGGCTACCTCCCAGTATCTCCCAGTACTTCCCAGTTACAGTCCCAGGCTACCTCTCTGTATCTCCCAGTACTTCCCAGTTCCAGCCCCATGGTATCTCCCAGTATCTCCCAGTTACAGCCGCCACACAGTTCCCAGTTCCAGCATCCCCACTGCTCCCAGTCACCAATTCCCAGCAAATCCCAGTTACAGTGCCCACACAGTTTCCATCTCCCAGTTGCCCCAGTTACCGCTTCCTTGTGCCTCCCAGTTACAGCCCTACAGTATCTCCCAGTATCACCCAGTAGCTTCCACTTAAAACCTCCACGCAGTTCCCAGTTCCCATCTCCCAGGACCTTCCAGTGCTCCCAGTTACAGCTCCCAGTTATTGTCCCTGCTGCGCCTCCCAGTTACCCCCAGTGCTCCCAGTATCGGCTCTGCGGTGCCTCCCAGTCAGAGCCCAGCAGCATCCCCTGGTGCTCCAGTGCTGCATCTCCCCAGTCCCCCCAGTGCTCCCAGTACTGGCTCCCAGTCAGAGCCCGGCAGCATCCCCTGGCACTCTGTACTGCATCTTCCCAGTCCCCCCAGTGCTCCCAGTACCAGCTCCCAGTTAGGGTCCGGCAGCGTCCCCGGGCGCTCCTCCCCAGTCCCCCCAGTGCTCCCAGTCCCCGCAGTGCTCCCAGTACCAGCTCCCAGTTAGCACCCGGTGGCATCCCCGGGGTGCTCCGAGCCGTTCCTCCCCAGTCCCCCCAGTGCTCCCAGTTCTCCCAGTACCAGCGCCCAGCAGCATCTCGGGGCGCTCCGAGCCTCACCGCCCCCAGTCCCCCCAGCGCTCCCAGTCCCCCCAGTGCTCCGAACCGCTCCTCCCCCGTCGCCCCGGTGCTCCCAGTGCCCCCAGTGCTCCGAGCCGCTCTTCCCCAGTCCCTCCAGTTCTCCCAGTACCAGCGCCCAGCAGCATCCCGGGGCGCTCCGAGCCGCTCCTCTCCAGTCCCCCCAGTGCTCCCAGTCCCTCCAGTCCCCCCAGTCCCCGCTCGCAGCAGCATCCCGGGGCGCTCCGAGCCTCATCTCCCCAGTGCTCCCAGTCCCCCCCAGTCCCTCCAGTTCTCCCAGTACCAGCGCCCAGCAGCATCCCGGGGCGCTCCGAGCCTCATCCCCCCCAGTCCCCCCAGCGCTCCCAGTCCCCCCAGTCCGCCCAGTCCCCGCTCGCAACAGCATCCCGGGGCGCTCCGAGCCTCATCCCCCCCAGTCCCCCCAGCGCTCCCAGTCCCCCCAGTCCGCCCAGTCCCCGCTCGCAACAGCATCCCGGGGCGCTCCGAGCCTCATGCCCCCAGCCCCCCCAGTGCTCCCAGTTCCCCCAGTCCCTCCAGTTCTCCCAGTCCCCGCTCGCAGCAGCATCCCGGGGCGCTCCGAGCCTCATGCCCCCAGTCCCTCCAGTGCTCCCAGTCCCCCCCAGTCCCTCCAGTTCTCCCAGTACCAGCGTCCAGCAGCATCCCGGGGCGCTCCGAGCCTCATTGCCTCATTCCCCCAGTCCCCCCAGTGCTCCCAGTCCCCCCAGTCCCCCCAGTCCCCGCTCGCAGCAGCATCCCGGGGCGCTCCGAGCCTCATCCCCCCCAGTGCTCCCAGTTCCCCCAGTCCCCCCAGTCCCCGCTCGCAGCAGCATCCCGGGGCGCTCCGAGCCTCATCCCCCCAGTGCTCCCAGTGCTCCCAGTTCCCCCAGTCCCCCCAGTCCCCGCTCGCAGCAGCATCCCGGGGCACTCCGAGCCTCATCCCTCCCAGTCCTCCCAGTGCCCCCAGTCCCCGCTCGCAGCAGCATCCCGGGGCGCTCCGAGCCTCATCCCTCCCAGTCCTCCCAGTGCTCCCAGTCCCCGCTCGCAGCAGCATCCCGGGGCGCTCCGAGCCTCATCCCCCGCAGTGCTCCCAGTCCCCCCAGTGCTCCCAGTCCCGCTCCCACCTGGGGCGGCCGCCGCGGGCCGGGCCAGGGCGATGCCGAGCCCGAGGAGGGCGAGGGCCAGCGCCGGGCAGCGCCGGGCCATGGCGGGGCCGCGCCGGGGCCGCTCCGGGTCGGGGCCGGGGTCGGGGCCGGGGTCGGGGCCGGGGTCGGGGCTCCGGCTGCTCCCGGGCGCGGTCGGGCCCCGAATGCGGCCGCTGCCGCCGCTCGCCCGGCCCCAGCCCCGCCGCCCCCCCCCCCGCCCGGCCCCGGCCCGGCCCCCGGGGCCGCCCCCGCCCCCCCCGCTCCCCCCCCCGGGGCCGCCCCCGCCCCCCAAAACCCGGCCCCGGAGCAGCCCCAGCCCCTGTCCCCATCCCTTGTCCCCATCCCCTGTCCCCACCCCACATCCCTGTCCCCATCTCCTGTCCCCATCCCATGTCCCTGTCCTGTCCCCACCCCATGTCCCCATCCCTGTCCCCATCCTACCTCCCCTGTCCCTGTCCCCATCCTGTCCCCACTGTCCCCATCCCTGTCCCCATCCCACAGCCCCATCCCTGTCCCCATCCCTGTCCCCATCCCACATCCCTGTCCCCCGCTCCTGTCCCCATCCCTGTCCCCATCCCACAGCCCCATCCCTGTCCCCATCCCACATCCCTGTCCCCACTGTCCCCACCCCAGGTCTCACATCCCTGTCCCCATCCCGTGTCCCTGTCCCCATCCTACATCCCCTGCCCCTGTCCCCGTGCTGTCCCCACCCCTGTCCCCACCCCACATCCCTGTCCCCATCCTGCGTCCCTTTCCCCCCGTCCCCATCCCCACTGTCCCCTTCCCACCCCCTCCCATTCCCTGTCCCCAATCCCTGTCCCCCCGTCCCCATTCCCAGTCCCCATTCCCCATCCCTGTCCCCTGTCCCATCCCCTGTCCCCATCCCATGGCCCTGTCCCCAATCCCTGTCCCCATGCTGCATCCCTGTCCCCATCCCTGTTCCCCGTCCCCATTCCCAGTCCCCATCCCTGTCCCCTGTCCCCATCCCTGTCCCCAATCCCTGTCCCCAATCCCTGTCCCCATTCCCTGTCCCCCCACACACACCCAAACCCCCCCCCACGGAGGACACCCACCCACCCCGGGCAGGAGCAGGCAGGGGGGCAGGCAGGGGCAGGCAGGGGGGCAGGCAGGGGGACAGGCAGGAGCAGGCAGGGGGGCAGGCAGGGGCAGGCAGGGGGGCAGGCAGGGGGGCAGGCAGGGGGGCAGGCAGGGGCAGGCAGGGGGGCAGGCAGGAGCAGGCAGGGGGGCAGGCAGGGGGGCAGGCAGGGGGGCAGGCAGGGGCAGGCAGGGGCAGGCAGGGGGGCAGGCAGGGGGGCAGGCAGGGGGGCAGGCAGGGGCAGGCAGGAGCAGGCAGGGCCAGGCAGGGGGGCAGGCAGGGGGGCAGGCAGGAGCAGGCAGGGGCAGGCAGGGGGGCAGGCAGGGGGGCAGGCAGGGGCAGGCAGGGGGGCAGGCAGGGGCAGGCAGGGGCAGGCAGGGAGGCCGGGCAGGCCGTAGCCAGGTGGGGGGGTCCCGGCAGGACGTGGCAGCGGGTGCCCCCCCCCCCCCCAGCCCCGCTGCGGTCGGGCCCTGGCCCCGGCCCAGGCGCAGACACTCGGCCCTTCACCGCCGGCACAGAGCCGCTCTGTGCGCCGCCGCCGCGCAGGGAGGGCGCGGGGATTTGGGGGGCCCCCCCCCCCTCCCCTCCCCCTTCCATGTGCCCCCCACCCCCCGCTGGCCACAGCCGCTATTTTAGGAGCCGGAGATTTGACCCAAAAATAGCTGCGGCGGGCGGGGGCGGTGGCCACGGAGGGGAGCCCAGCGGGGTTTGGGGGTACGGGGGGGGGGCCCTGCATTGGGGGGGGCCCTGTGGGGTGGGGGGGTCCCTAAAACCCCACCCCCACCCCCCAAACAACCCCCGAAGGCCCTCGGCGACTGAGAAGCAGCAACTTTAATCACTGAAAATCCAAAGCGACCGGGTTTGGGGGGGGGGGTGGGGGGGTTGGAAACGCCGAAGCCGAATAAAACCATGGGGGAGGGGGTGGGGGGGGGGCTGTAGGACCTACAATAAAAACAAAGCCCCCCCCCCCCCGCCGCCTCAGCGGCCCCGGGGAGGCCGGGGATCCCCCCCCCGCCCCCGCCTCGCCCCGGGTACCTGCTGCATAGGGGGGGGAGGGGGACGATTCAAAGTGCTATCGGGTGCCTGAGTGGTCGGGGGGGGGGGGAGGGGGAAAATGGGGACCCCCCCCCCTCTTTCCCCCCCCCGCCAACCCTGGGAGACGCTGGTTTGGGGGGGGGCAGGGGGGGGCCGCACCCCCCAAAAACCCACCCCGGGGCGAGGGGGGAGCCGCCCCGGCGCCATGGGCACCGGGATGGGGGAGGGGGGGGGGTTATTTTACAATAAATGGGGGGGGTAATTTTACAAGGGACCCCCCCCAAAACCCCTCAGGGGGGTGGGGGAGGGTCCCGTTGCCCCCCCCCTTTCCCCAAATATTTTTGGGGGGGGGGGCTCAGGAGAGCTGGTGGGGGGCTTCGAGCATCTCCATGAGGAAGGTGTCGATGGGGGTGTCCCCGATGAGCTTGAAGAAGAAGAGGTGCTCGAGGCATTTGAGGCCGATGGAGCGCAGGGCCGGGAGGCGGAGGAGCAGCTTGGCGAACCTGGGGGGGGGGGGGGGCCCGAAGGGTGGGGGAGGGGGGGTTGAGGGAGGAGGGGGGACACAACCCCCCCCTCGCCCCCTCCAAACCCCCCCCCCCCCCCTCCCCGAATCTTCCCTACCTGCCCTGCTGCTCCGGATATTTCTGCTTGCAGTAGGATTCGAGGGAAGCGTAAACCTTCTCCCGCAGCAGCTCCACCTCGCCGGGGTTGGAAAGCCCCTTGGCATCTGGGAAGGGGGGCAAAAATTGGGGTGAGGGGGTCCCCAACGCGGCCTCCCCCACCTCAACCCCCCCCCCTTGAGCACCGCCGTACCCGGGTTGAAGAGGATGATGGCGCGGAGGCAACCCAGCTCCGTCTTATCCATCCGCATGTCCCGCATTTTGGAGACCAGCTCGGTCAGCACCCTGCGAGCGAAGGGGGGAAAAAAGGGGGGGGGGGGTGGGATGATTTTGGGGGGGTTTAAGGACGATTTAGGGGGTCCCCCATCCCCGGAGGAGCCCCCTGCCTCACCTATCGAAGATGGCGCCCACGCCGGCGCTGTGGGCGCTGTTGCGGTGGACGTGGAGGCCGGTGGCCAGCAGGATCCCGTCCTTGACGGAGATGGAGCGGTGGGAGAAGGAGGCGATGAGGAGCTCGTTCCAGCCTGCGATTATGGGGGGGGGGGGGGGGGGGGGGGGGGGGGGGGGCGTCAGGACCCCCCCTAAAATCCTGGGGGGGCCCCCTGAGTACCCACACCCCCCTCCCCCACGCTGTGGGGCTGACACCCCCCCAGCCCTGCCCCATTCCGGGCTGCGGATGCCCCGTCCCGACCCCAAATGGTCCCACCCGGGGGGGGCCCAAATCCCCTCAGGGACCCCGACCCCCCCACAGCCCCCCCGTGGGGCAGATCCCCTCCTGTGGACCCCCAAACACCCCCTCCATGGGGCAGATCCCCTCCTGTGGACACCCAAACACCCCTCCATGGGGCAGATCCCCTCCTGTGGACCCCCCAAACCCCCCTCCATGGGGCAGATCCCCTCCTGTGGACCCCCCAAACACCCCCTCCATGGGGCAGATCCCCTCCTGTGGACCCCCAAACACCCCCTCCATGGGGCAGATCCCCTCCTGTGGACCCCCAAACCCCCCTCCATGGGGCAGATCCCCTCCCGTGGACCCCCAAATCCCCCTCCATGGGGCAGATCCCCTCCTGTGGACCCCCAAACACCCCCCCCGTGGGGCAGATCCCCTCCTGTGGACCCCCAAACACCCCCCTCCATGGGGCAGATCCCCTCCTGTGGACCCCCAAACACCCCCTCCATGGGGCAGATCCCCTCCTGTGGACCCCCAAACACCCCCTCCGTGGGGCAGATCCCCTCCTGCAGCCCCCCAAACACCCCCTCCATGGGGCAGATCCCCTCCTGTGGACCCCCAAACACCCCCTCAATGGGGCAGATCCCCTCCTGTGGACCCCCAAAACCCCCTCCATGGGGCAGATCCCCTCCTGCAGCCCCCCAAACACCCCCTCCATGGGGCAGATCCCCTCCTGCAGCCCCCAAACCCCCCCCCGTGGGGCAGATCCCCTCCTGTGGACCCCCAAACACCCCCTCCATGGGGCAGATCCCCTCCTGTGGACACCCAAACACCCCCTCCATGGGGCAGATCCCCTCCTGTGGACACCCAAACACCCCCTCCATGGGGCAGATCCCCTCCTGTGGACCCCCCAAACCCCCCTCCATGGGGCAGATCCCCTCCTGTGGACCCCCCAAACCCCCCTCCATGGGGCAGATCCCCTCCTGTGGACCCCCAAACACCCCCTCCATGGGGCAGATCCCCTCCTGCAGCCCCCCAAACACCCCCTCCATGGGGCAGATCCCCTCCTGTGGACCCCCAAACACCCCCTCCATGGGGCAGATCCCCTCCTGTGGACCCCCAAACACCCCCTCCATGGGGCAGATCCCCTCCCGTGGACCCCCAAACACCCCCTCCATGGGGCAGATCCCCCCCTGTGGACACCCAAACACCCCCTCCATGGGGCAGATCCCCTCCTGTGGACCCCCAAACCCCCCTCCATGGGGCAGATCCCCTCCTGTGGACCCCCAAACCCCCCTCCATGGGGCAGATCCCCTCCTGTGGACCCCCAAACACCCCCTCCATGGGGCAGATCCCCTCCTGTGGACCCCCAAACACCCCCTCCATGGGGCAGATCCCCTCCTGTGGACCCCCAAACACCCCCTCCATGGGGCAGATCCCCTCCTGCAGCCCCCCAAACACCCCCTCCATGGGGCAGATCCCCTCCTGTGGACCCCCAAACACCCCCTCCATGGGGCAGATCCCCTCCTGTGGACCCCCAAACACCCCCTCCATGGGGCAGATCCCCTCCTGTGGACCCCCAAACCCCCCTCCATGGGGCAGATCCCCTCCTGCAGCCCCCCAAAACCCCCCTCCATGGGGCAGATCCCCTCCTGTGGACCCCCAAACCCCCCTCCATGGGGCAGATCCCCTCCTGCAGCCCCCCAAAACCCCCCTCCATGGGGCAGATCCCCTCCCGTGGACCCCCAAACACCCCCTCCATGGGGCAGATCCCCTCCTGTGGACCCCCAAACACCCCCCTCCATGGGGCAGATCCCCTCCTGTGGACCCCCAAACACCCCCTCCATGGGGCAGATCCCCTCCTGTGGACCCCCAAACACCCCCTCCGTGGGGCAGATCCCCTCCTGCAGCCCCCCAAACACCCCCTCCATGGGGCAGATCCCCTCCTGTGGACCCCCAAAACCCCCCTCCATGGGGCAGATCCCCTCCTGCGGCCCCCCAAACCCCCCTCCATGGGGCAGATCCCCTCCTGTGGACCCCCAAACACCCCCTCAATGGGGCAGATCCCCTCCTGTGGACCCCCAAAACCCCCTCCATGGGGCAGATCCCCTCCTGCAGCCCCCCAAACACCCCCTCCATGGGGCAGATCCCCTCCTGCAGCCCCCAAACCCCCCCCCGTGGGGCAGATCCCCTCCTGTGGACCCCCAAACACCCCCTCCATGGGGCAGATCCCCTCCTGTGGACACCCAAACACCCCCTCCCTGGGGCAGATCCCCTCCTGTGGACACCCAAACACCCCCTCCATGGGGCAGATCCCCTCCTGTGGACCCCCCAAACCCCCCTCCATGGGGCAGATCCCCTCCTGTGGACCCCCCAAACCCCCCTCCATGGGGCAGATCCCCTCCTGTGGACCCCCAAACACCCCCTCCATGGGGCAGATCCCCTCCTGCAGCCCCCCAAACACCCCCTCCATGGGGCAGATCCCCTCCTGTGGACCCCCAAACACCCCCTCCATGGGGCAGATCCCCTCCTGTGGACCCCCAAACACCCCCTCCATGGGGCAGATCCCCTCCCGTGGACCCCCAAACACCCCCTCCATGGGGCAGATCCCCCCCTGTGGACACCCAAACACCCCCTCCATGGGGCAGATCCCCTCCTGTGGACCCCCAAACCCCCCTCCATGGGGCAGATCCCCTCCTGTGGACCCCCAAACCCCCCTCCATGGGGCAGATCCCCTCCTGTGGACCCCCAAACACCCCCTCCATGGGGCAGATCCCCTCCTGTGGACCCCCAAACCCCCCCTCCATGGGGCAGATCCCCTCCTGTGGACCCCCAAACACCCCCTCCATGGGGCAGATCCCCTCCTGCAGCCCCCCAAACACCCCCTCCATGGGGCAGATCCCCTCCTGTGGACCCCCAAACACCCCCTCCATGGGGCAGATCCCCTCCTGTGGACCCCCAAACACCCCCTCCATGGGGCAGATCCCCTCCTGTGGACCCCCAAACCCCCCTCCATGGGGCAGATCCCCTCCTGCAGCCCCCCAAACACCCCCTCCATGGGGCAGATCCCCTCCTGCAGCCCCCAACCCCCCCCCCGTGGGGCAGATCCCCTCCTGTGGACCCCCAAACCCCCCCTCTGTGGGGCAGATCCCCTCCTGTGGACCCCCAAACACCCCTCCATGGGACAGATCCCCTCCTGCAGCCCCCAAACCCCCCCCCGTGGGGCAGATCCCCTCCTGTGGACCCCCAAACACCCCCTCCATGGGGCAGATCCCCTCCTGTGGACACCCAAACACCCCCTCCATGGGGCAGATCCCCTCCTGTGGACCCCCAAACACCCCCTCCATGGGGCAGATCCCCTCCTGTGGACCCCCCAAACCCCCCTCCATGGGGCAGATCCCCTCCTGTGGACCCCCAAACACCCCCTCCATGGGGCAGATCCCCTCCTGCAGCCCCCCAAACACCCCCTCCATGGGGCAGATCCCCTCCTGCAGCCCCCCAAACACCCCCCCCATGGGGCAGATCCCCTCCTGTGGACCCCCAAACCCCCCTCCATGTGGCAGATCCCCTCCTGTGGACCCCCAAACACCCCCTCCATGGGGCAGATCCCCTCCTGTGGACCCCCAAACACCCCCTCCATGGGGCAGATCCCCTCCTGTGGACCCCCAAACACCCCCTCCATGGGGCAGATCCCCTCCTGCGGCCCCCCAAAACCCCCTCCATGGGGCAGAAACCCCCAAAACCCTCGCCCCCCGCCTCGCCGTGGGGCAGATCCCCCCCTCCCCATCCTCACCCGCCCGTAGCAGGATGACTTGGTCGTCCAAGGGCAGCTCGGAAAAATGGGGGATCCTCTTGGCCCACTCCACCAGCGTGAAGAGCTGCTTGTCGGCGGCCTGGCAGATGTTGGTCACCGGGTCATTGGGCTGATGAGTAGGGTGGGGGACACATCAAGGGGTCAGCGAGGTGGCCCGCAGCCCCCCCGAGGACTCCTCGTGCCCCCCTCCCCCCTAAAATGAACTCACCGAGCTCCCCCCGCTACCGGCGCCGTCAACGCTTTGGTCCGATTTCTGCTCCACCGCCAACTCGGCTTCCAAGATCTTCTCCACCGGCATCTCCTCGTTGGCGTTGGCGCCGAGGTCGCCGTCGCCTTCCTTCTCCTTCCCCCGTTGGCGCTCCTCTTGCACGGCTGGGGCGAGGGGGGACACCGGTGACGGAAAGGTCCAAGGGATCTCCCCCATGGCGCGTCGCGGCGGCGGCGGCGGTTACCTTCCCGTTTCATGCCGGTGGCCAGGCACTTCTGGTAGCGGCAATACTGGCAACGGTTGCGTTGGCGTTTGTCCACCACGCAGTCCTTGTTGTCGCGGCAGGTGTAGGTCAGGTCCTTGCGGATGGTGCGTTTGAAGAAGCCCTTGCAGCCTTCGCAGCTGTACACCCCGTAATGCTTCCCTGCGGGCGGGGGAGGGGGGCAGCGGTGGGACCTGCCCCTCCCCCGACTTCTCCCCGCGGTGGGGAACGGGGCGGGAGGTGAGGGTCCCGCCCCTGGGTGGTGGGTGGGGGTGGGGGGGAGGGGAGGCAGGCGGAGGGGGCCACCACGGGGAGGAGCGAGGTGGCCTCGGTCTCCGTATCCCGCCACGGGGAGGAGCGAGGGGGCCTTGTCCACCCCAGAAATGACTGAGGTGGCCCCAGATCCCACCCCAAAAGGACCAGCGTGTCCCCATCTCCCATATCTCACCCCAGAGATGGTCAAGGTCTCCCCAGATCCCACCACAGAAAGGACCAAGGTGGCCCCATTCTTTATGTCCCACCATGAGGAGAACACAGGTGTCCCCACACCCCATCTCAAGGACCAAGGTGTCCCCATCTCCCGCATCCCAGCCCAGAAACGACCCAGGTGGCCCCAGATGCCACCCCAAAGAGAACCAAGATGTCTCCACCTCCCATATCTCACCCCAGAGATGATCAAGGTCTCCCCAGATCCCACCATGGGGAGGACCAAACTGTCCCCATTCTTTATGTCCCACCACGATGAGGACCCAGCTGTCCCCATATCCCACCCCAAAAAGGACCAACGTGTCCCCATCTCCCATATCTCACCCCAGAGATGATCAAGGCGTCCCCAGATCCCACCACGGGGAGGATCAAGGTGGCCCCATTCTCTATGTCCCACCACGAAGAGGACCCAGGTGTCCCCACACCCCATCTCAAGGACCAAGGTGTCCCCATCTCCCGTATCCCAGCCCAGAAACGACCCAGGTGGCCCCAGATCCCACCCCAAAGAGGACCAAGGTGTCTCCATCTTCCATATCTCACCCCAGAGATGACCCACGTGTCCCCAGATCCCACCACGATGAGGACCCAGGTGTCCCCAGATCCCACCCCAAAGAAGACCAATGTGTTCCCATCTCCTGTGTCCCACCACAAAGAGGACCCAGGTGTCCCCATACGCCATCTCAAGAAGGACCAAGGTGTCTCCATCCCCTGTGTCCCACCCCAGAGATGACCAAGGTGTCCCCATATCTCACCCCAAAAAGGACCAACGTGTCCCCATCTCCCATATCTCACCCCAGAGATGGTCAAGGTCTCCCCAGATCCCACCACGGGGAGGACCAAGGCGTCCCCATTCTTTATGTCCCACCATGAGGAGAACGCAGCCATCCCCATACGCCATCTCAAGAAGAACCAAGGTGTCCCCATCTCCCGCATCCCAGCCCAGAAACGACCCAGGTGGCCCCAGATCCCACCCCAAAGAGAACCAAGATGTCTCCATCTCCCATATCTCACCCCAGAGATGATCAAGGTCTCCCCAGATCCCACCACGGGGAGGATCAAGGTGTCCCCATCCTCTATGTCCCACCACAAGGAAGACCCAGGTGTCCCCATACCCCACCTCAAGAAAAACCAAAGTGTCCCCATCTCCTGTATCCCACCCCAAAGAGAACCAAGGTGTCCCCATCTCCCATATCCCACCCCAGGGAGGACCCAGGTGTCCCGCTGTCACGCAGGGACCCCCCCGAGGACCCCAGTGTCACACAAGGACCCCACAAAAGACCCAAGTGTCCCCACAAGGACCCCAGGGAGGACACAGACGTCCCTGCAAGGACCTCCCAGAGCACCCAGGTGTCCCCGTGCCCCATAGGGACCCCACAGAGCACCCAGGTGTCCCCACAGGGACCTCTCAGAGCACCCAGGTGTCCCCGTGCCCCATAGAGACCCCACAGAGCACCCAGGTGTCCCCATAGGGACCTCCCAGAGCACCCAGGTGTCCCCGTGCCCCATAGGGACCTCCCAGAGCACCCAGGTGTCCCCACAGGGACCTCCCAGAGCACCCAGGTGTCCCCGTGCCCCATAGAGACCCCACAGAGCACCCAGGTGTCCCCACAGAGGGCCCACAGAAGCTCCCGACGTCCCCACAGGGACCTTGCAAAGGACCCTGGTGTCCCGCTGTCCCCCAGGGACCCCCTAGTGAAGGACCTGGGCGTCCTGCTGACCTGCGGGGACCCCACAGAAGACCCAGACGTCCCAACAAAGCACCCAGGTGTCCTTGTACCCCGTAGGGACCCCACAGAGCACCCACGTGTCCCCATAGGGACCCCGCAGAGCACCCACGTGTCCCCATAGGAGCCCTGCAGAGCACCCAGGTGTCCCATAGGGACCCCACAGAGCACCCACGTGTCCCCATAGGGACCCCGCAGAGCACCCAGTGCCCCATAGGGTCCCCACAGAGCACCCAAGTGTCCCAGTCCCCTTGAGGGATCCCACAAAGCACCCAGGTGTCCCCATAGGGACCCCACAAAGTATCCACATGTCCCAGTATCCCATAGGGACCCCACAAAGCACCCAGGTGTCCCCATAGGGACCCTGCAGAGCGCCCAGACACCCCGGTGCCCCATAGGGACCCCACAGAGCACCCAGGTGTCCCCATAGGGACCCCGCAGAGCGCCCACGTGTCCCCATAGGGACCCCACAAAAGACCCAGGTGTCCCCATAGGGACCCTGCAGAGCACCCAGGCATCCCAGTGCCCCATAGGCACCCTACAAAGTACCCATGGATCCCCATAGTGACCCTACAAAAGACCCAGGTGTCCCAGTGCCCCATAGGGACCCCACAGAGCACCCATGTGTCCCCATAGCAGCCCTGCAGAGCACCCAGGTGTCCCAGTGCCCCATAGGGACCCCGCAGAGCACCCAGGCACCCTGGTGCCCCATAGGGACCCTACAAAGCACCCACGTGTCCCCATAGGCACCACACACAGCACCCAGGTGTCCCAGTGCCCCATAGGGACCCTGCAGAGCACCCAGGTGTCCCAGTGCCCCATAGGGAACCCACAAAAGACCCACATGTCCCAGTATCCCATAGGGACCCCACAAAGCACCCATGTGTCCCCATAGAGACTTTACAGAGCACCCAAGTGTCCCAGTGCCCCATAGGGACCCCACACAGCACCCAGGTGTCCCTATAGGGACCCTGCAGAGCACCCAAGTGTCCCAGTGCCCCATAGGGACCCCACACAGCACCCAGGTGTCCCTATAGGGACCCTGCAGAGCACCCAAGTGTCCCAGTGCCCCATAGGGACCCCACACAGCACCCAGGTGTCCCTATAGGGACCCTGCAGAGCACCCAAGTGTCCCAGTGCCCCATAGGGACCCCACACAGCACCCAGGTGTCCCTATAGGGACCCTGCAGAGCA